>RJWJ010031588.1:0-19114 GCA_004363605.1 Indri indri
CACTTTTTGATAGGGTTGTTTGATTTTTTCTTGCTAATTTTCCTGAGTTCTAAATAGATTCTAGTTATCAGCCCTTTATCAGATTTGTAGCATGCAAAAATTTTCTCCCATTCTGTAGGTTGTCTGTTTGCTCTTGTGACAATTTCCTTGGCTGTGCAGAAGCTTTTTAATTTGATCAGGTCCCATTTATTTATTTTGGATTTTTTTAATTTCACTTCATATATGTGTGTGTGTGTGTGTGCATGCATACACATACACACATAACTTACAAGATTTATTTCTTGTTTTCCATTATTATTTTTACAGTATCATCTTCTTTCTCACAGATAACAACATCTATGCTTACATTATTGATAAGCTTTGGTTCAGAAGTTTTATTTCATTCCCTGCCTTATCTGTTTTCTTCCAGCTTTTCCTTTCATATTTATTTGTTTAGGATTTTCCCTGTCATTCTGGAAGCCTCTAAACTATCAGTTGATCCTTCACTGCTTGTTCTCTTTCTAGGCACAAGAAACTGATTTGAAGTTTCGAGTACATTGGTAGAATTTATCACTGGGCTTCACTATCAGAGGGAAGGAGTAGCCAGTCACTAATTTCACTGATTGATAATAATAACCATATTGGAAGTCCTTTCTTTAGAGCCATTCAGATTTCCTCCATCCTTCTGATTTTGGTCTCTGGGCACAACTGTTGTTAGTTAATGAGAACTCAGAAACTGGAGTGGTGATCAACTCCTATATATTTCATGTACGTGGACAATCAATCAGCTCCCCCCACCCCCCGACCAATACTCACCATCCTCTGATATCTGTTCTTATATATTGACCTCTTAGTACAAACTGATTTGTTTTTCATCAGTGTCTCCCACTGCAGGCCTTTATTTTGTGGTTCTGTCTCTTGGCTGACTCTTCCATCTTCAATTTCTAAAACCTGCTGAAGTCTCCCGTGGAGTACCCTTTCTTCTTCCATTCTTTTAGTTCTTGTAGATTTATATGATTTTTTTCATTCCTTCACTATCACTCAAGAGATGCATTTGGAAAGGAAAAGATAAATGTATGCTCCTATTGTATTTTATTTTCTAATTTAACAGCTTCCTTGAGCAATCATTTATTGAAGCCAACATTGTTTTGAAAAGTGATCTGGTTACAAATAACAAATAGTTCTGAAATTTTATCTTGAGAAAATGGTAGTATGGGACAGTGAGAAAAAAATCAGGTGAGTGAATGGGAAAAGAAATGAAAGAAGAAACAAATGATCATCACATCAGTGGACAGCAGGGTGTGGTGGAAAGAATGCTGGGCTGGCAAGACTGGAGTCCTCGGTTTGGATCTCACTTGCTGCAAAGCCCTGGGCCAGTCAGCTCTCCAGCTGATCTGAATCTTCTCATCTGCACCGTGGGTCAGGGACGGTTGGGACTAGAAATCCCTTCAGGACTTACATTCATCTCTGCTCCTTATTCTTTATCTTCTTTTTTTTAAAAAATAACAAATTCAAGGATAAGAAAACCCTGATGTTCTTAAAGCACTAGTTTTCAATTATTGGGGTTCCACAGACCCCAACGAGAAGCTGTTAAATCTTATATGCTCTTCAGGAGCGTGGATGCATGCAAATAAATATTCTGTTTACAATTTCAGAGTTCACGGGCATCCTAAAGCTCACCAAGAGGACTGACGTGAGGGAATGTTGATCTCAGAACTTCTGTCTCCCTCCAAGGTGACCTCTGGTCTTTGCCTTCTCAAGGAGGCTGCTGATGTGTTTCCGTAGGACTTTGAGGCTTTCCAGAACACGGCTAGAAAAATTACAAAGAAGAACATCTCCCCTGCATACAAACCTTGTCATTCAGGTGAACCAATTTTCTCTTTGTAAATCAGGACATTTGCAAATGTTTCATTAGCTTTGGCCCAGATAGGTCTGTAACAAATGCATTTGCTGTGTAGCGCAGATGATGTATCAGCAAAAACAGCTCACAGGGCCTCCATTAATTATCCAGGGAGAATGAAGGGACCATGAAAATGGAGCCACAGATATTCCATTTGGGGCAGTGTTTCCCTGGGACAGGAAGGCACCCCATGTTGAAAGGATCCTATAAGCTGTCTGGCTTGTTTCTTTTCAATGGGCATGACAATGAACCATTCACTCTCTGTTTCATTTAGTCACCTAACATTTATTGAGCACCAGGCAATGATACTAGGTGCTGAAGATAAAATAATAAACAATAGAGACACAGCCCCTGTCCTCATGAAAGTAACTTGTGGAGGTGACAGTCAGAAAATGATCACAAAAGAGAATATAATTACCACGGTGTCAGGAGTCATGAGAGCATTTAAAGGGAGGGGGATGAAGATCTGGTAAGGAAGGGTCAAGGACAGTTTAGCAAAGGGAGTAACTTTAGAGCTGATTCTGAAACATAAGTTAGACATAAGCTAGCTAAAAAGTTGGGAGGAAAGGGGAATGGAGAGAACAATCCCCTGGGCTGAGGCACATGAGCAGTATTTGTCAAACAGAAAGAAACCCGGTGAGGTGGGAGGACAAGAATATAGTTAGAGGAGCTGGAGAGGCTTAGGGGTCACCCATGCAGGGCTATAAACATCTGAAAAATTTCATTTTTATTGTAAGGGCAATAATAAGCCTATAAGGGAATTGAAGGGCTATAGAAATTAATCAGAACCCCATGCAAAGAACTTCAGAATAAGAATTGGTATGTGAAAAGCATTTATTGAATGTGTTTCCTGTATGTTCATTAGACCAGCGATAGGCAAACTTTCCTATAAAATGGCAGAGAGTAAATATTTTAGGCTTTGCAGGCCACGTAAAAGTTTTTGCCGCATATAATTGACTTTATAAATATAAAGTCAATCTTAGCTCGAGGCCAGTGCAAAAGTAGGCTAAAGAGAGGATCTGGGCCTCAGTCTGTAGCTGCAGTAGCTTGACAGTCCCTGTACGAGACTGACCACAAGCTCTACGAGGACAAAGATAATATCTCTGCTATTCATTGTAGAATTTTCAGTGCCCGTTACCATGCCAGGCACATAGTGGGTGCTTAATGTACATTCATATATGAATTAATGACTGAACTAGGTGTTTTAAATAGTACCTGTTCATGACAAAAACCAAATGAGATGCTGGTGTTATTTTTGTTGACTTTGTCATTATTGTCTCCATTGTTATTCTTGCGTTATTATTAACATTTCACAGATCGAAAAGTGTAGTTAAATTTGCCCAGAGATCATATAGCTAGTAAATGACAGAGCCAGGGTTTAAGCTAGTCTGCAGAATTTCTAAACCCATGCTCTTCCTTCTGACTCCTGCCTCTTTTGTAAATGACACATAAACAACGTGCTATATAAGTAAACACCAAATGATAGAAGCACAACCTGATGTTATGGGAGAAAAATGCCACTCAGATGGGGACAGAGAACATGCATCAATCTCCCCTTCCTCCAGAGATTCCTGTAAATGTAAAGGGATGTTTAAAAGCAGAAAATTGTAATAAACAAAGGTGGAGGGAAAGAGAGGAAAGAAGGAATGAAGGAAGGAAGGAAGGAAGGAAGGAAGGAAGGAAGGAAGGGAGGAAAGTGAAGCAAGAGAGAGAGAAGAAGGGAGGGGAAGAGGGAAAGGAGAGAGAGAAAAGGACAGAAAGGGAGAGAAGAAAACAGAGGGCAGCATGGATGAGAGACATCTAATGCTTTTCAGGCACAGATGAGACTGCTGACTATGGAGGCAGAGTGTGTATAGAGAGGATTTTAATTAAAGAAGGAATTAACCTGCCCAGCAGGTTACAGATATGAATCTCTCTCATAATCTCCCAACACCAGGTATTCCTACAGGTTCTGTGGATTTTATCTGCCAAGGAAGGGATACGTCAGTCTCCTCTTGCAGACATTCCAAATAATGATAAGTTATTTTCTTGTCATTCCAATTACCTCGCTTGGAGGATGTTGAAGATTTCCTTTTCCTTGTCTCACAGAAAAAGAAGGAAAAAAAACTCATCAAGAAAATTACAATTTTTTGCAAGGCCAGCAGTGACTCCCCTTTCCTACCCTAGTCTTCTTCTTAGGTAGACTCAGGGATGAGAAAGAGGGATGCCAGTGTCCACGAGAGTAGGGTTGGTTGCTGCTTCCTGGCAAGACCTAGGGGTGAGTGGAGGAGTCTTGCCCCAAAGTTGGCCATTCTTAGGTTTCTCTTTAGAATACAAGTGATTTAGGCTATGTTGTCTTCAGTTTTGGAATGTGGATACAATTTAGACAACACGAATAAAAATGGGATAAAGCATCTTAGTTTAGCAATAATCAGTCCAATTTGAAAACATAGTACTGAAAATTCCAGGAGGAAATTTTCTGTGGGATACTGATGGTGGGGGTGATTTGATAGATACTCTAGTATAATCACAAGCTTAGAAAAACTTGAAGATATGAGAAAAAGAACAGAGCACAGGGGCAAAAGGAAAGATAATCAGAAATTCTGGAAATAAACACATAACCCAAGCACAATAATACCTTTCAAAAATGAAGCTAACTGAAGCATAGCATGATTTTGAGCTTTTTTTATTATTTATATTTTTAATTAGCCAACAGTCTATAATTGTACCAGTGTTGTGAGCATTATCTTTGGCCTGATGGTGGTCAATGACATTAGAACCAATGTGAAGGTCAAGTCTTAGCATATTCTTTGTCTTTTCAATAATTCAGTTTTCAAATGCAATTGTTACAAGCAACTTGGAAACGAATCACAGAAGACTAAACTAAGAGACACTCACTCTCAAGGCACAGGTTCAGCACTTACTCTACTTAGCCCCTTAAATTTTGCTCCTTTGTTGTCTTGCTTGCCTGGCCCTAGTTTCCAGTCCTGTTCAAGCACCCCTAACTACTATGCCATGCTGCATTATTTTACCACCTGTCATCACCGTGGTAAACTGACTAGAAATCCATAAGCCTCTGCTACTCAAAGAGTGGTCCAAGGACCAGAAGTCTGAGCTTCATCTGGAACCCCGTATGAAATGCAGCATCTTAGGTCCTACCCTAGACTTTCTATAATAGTATTTACATTTTAACAAGATCCCTAGATGAATTGCACGTTCATTGAAATCACAAATCACTGCCTTAACATACTTTCCTTCCTTACCAAGGACCTATCCACCCTTCAATCTATTTAAACTAGCTGGTTTTTGTCTTTTTAAAGTTGCCACTGTAAAACACAGGAAAATCTCACAGAACCAGAGGAAGAAGAATACAATGGTCAAGATCACACAATTTGGAGTAGGACAGAGTTGACTTCAATTTCAACTTCACCACTATATAGCCAGGCAACTGTTTACCTTTTCTTAACTTAAGTTACTTCAAATGGTACATTAGTCAGTTTAGACTAGGCTGTGCTGTGTAACAAGTGACCCTCAAATCTCAGGATTTATTTCTGTAGGTTCATGTATGGCTATGACTATTCTCAGTATTGTCTTCACTTTGAGACCCAGGCTGACTGGGCAACCTCAGTCTCAGACCTTGTTAGTTTAACGGCAAAGAAAAATGAGATATGACACAACAGACTCAAAATCTTAAGGCTTCTACACAAAAGTGACAACTGTCACTTCCCCCCACCTTCTGCATCACCACGTTGGCCTTTAGTAATCAATAAGCGTACTCCTCCCACAGGGAGAGGACTGCAGAGAGGGAAACAGGTATGCTAAGCAAAACAGCAATGTAATCAACAGTGGAAAGAGTAATAATACCCACCTCACATTATTGTTTGAGAATTGAATGTGTTAAGACATGAGAAGTCTTTGATCCCTTACTCAGTAGCTGGGTAGCTACTTCACCTTTCTGCACTTCTGTTTTCTTATCTGCAAAATGAGAAAAATAATATTGGCACTTAATAAAACTTTGAAAGAAAACATCTGTGTGGCTCATAGTAGGTACTTAATGAAAAAAAAGACTGTGAACATAGTGGGAATAATTATCTCCTTTTATGTTCTCAGAGGTAGAAACTGCCTAATCGGCACAGAAAATGCTGAATTAGAGATGTTGGAGGAGGCATAAAAGGCCATGGGTTGCTTCATTCTCTGTTTCCTCTGGGTCTACATCCTTCCTTGCAATAGCTTGTCAGGAAGCCTGCTATCCTTTGGAAGCATAGGATGGAAGAGGATGTGTGTTTGCAGAGATAACGTGGAGTGAGTTCAGGGGTTACTAATTGGGTTTCTGCTTACCTTTCATATTCATTCAGAATCCCAACCAGAACAGGTGTTACAGCAGGCTCCCTCCCTCTCCTTCCATCCTCGCCTCCATCTGCCGACAGCACTCACGTCTTTTCCAAAGTCATTTCCCCACTCAGACTGTAACTCTAATCAGAAACTGATGTGGCTGCAAACTGAGGAAAGGCAAACATGTAGGATATGAGGATATTTTGAGATTTGATTTGATAGTACAGTAAAAGCCCGTATAAGGAATTCTTAACTCGCTCCCAGAAATGGAATCTGCCAGAGCCCTGACCCTCTGTGTGGCCCATGTAGTTGCTACTTATGGTCTGAGACTGGTTCAGAGAATCTCGAATGTGATGCTCAATTGCAAAGTTCTCTGGAGTTTAAAAATTGCTTCTATGTGGTGCAGTTCATTTAACCCTCCCAAAAAACTCTAAGGAAATGAATGTAGCTATCACAGTTCCACTTTACAGATGAGGACACGAAAGATCAGCAAGGCAGCATGACATGAACCCAAGGGCACGATTAGAAAATGGGGAAGGCAGGGCAGAGGCCCACATCTTCTGATCTCTTATCTCATAGTCATTTGCTGCACCATTTTTCCTCCAGCACCCCGTTATCTTTTGGTGAGTTAAAGCAGAGTTTCTGGGGCCACAAACCTGACAGACCAGGTTCTAGAAAGCAACGACCCCTCCAAGGCAACCCCTCCACTCCCACACTCTACATGATGAGGTTTTCTATTTTCTTATCAGTGCTGTCACTACCATGAGCTAGCCTCCCGCCTTACAGGCTCAACTATCCTTATCCACAGAGCAAACAGAGGAAACGTTTTAGTGCAAATCTGACCATGTCACTTCCTCCTTTACCCCTTCAAAACATTGCTTTCAAATTAAGATACTCTTTGATACGAACTACAATGTCTGTTATGCCCTGATCCCTTTCCGACCATGAACCTCTAAATTTCTCCCTTCTCAGGTTTATGTTCAAGACAGATTGAACTCCTGAAAGAACTCGGGTCAGGGAAGATTTCTTCTTCATCCTCGTTTTGCAAATGCTGTTCCCTCTGTTTATATGGTCCTTCCTCCACTTCTCTTCCTATTCAATCACCACTCACCTGTAGAGACTCTGCAAACATGGCACCCAGGAAGTGTCCCATAACATGCTCCTCATCAGAGCAGGTGAAATATTCTGATGGCACCCTGAGTCCCCTCTAATTCAGTTATTCGTGCTACACTAGAACTGTTCCTGTGCAGCATTCCCTCCCCCATCACACACCCTGGACTAGAAGTTCCTGGAGGACAGGAACTTTTCTTATCCATTTCTGTACCCGTAGCTTCCAGTGCACCACAGAGTAAAGCCCTGCATCAGTTAGTCTGATAAAAACCCTTAAGACAGGAAATTCCTCCCCTTGGTCCAGATCACAGAAAGGTAGAATGTGAAGGTACGTCTTCCAGTCATTTCCCTGCTTCCAATCATCCAAATTGCTTAAGTTAACTGATATGCAAAGCAGCCTTTCAACTTCAACTTCCTCTCTCTCTCTTCATCTACCACATCCTCCATCTGTATAAGGGGGCACGTATCCTCTGAATAACGTGAGTGTTCTTTCTCCTTTTTGACCACTGTTACATCCCTAGAGCCTGGAGAGTATTTCCCAACTCCAGCTGCAAATTACCATTCAATAGTGGGCTTTTAAAATATACTGATGCCAGGACCTCACCCCATACCAATTACATAGAATTATTTGGAGAGGCCAGGGATCAAGATTTCTTAAAAAGTACCCCAGATAATTGTAATATGCAGTCAGTATTAACAAACACTGGACCAGAATAATGCCTGGCACAGAATAGGTATTTCATAAACATTTGCTGAGAGAATGAATGTATGAATACATAAACATTCTATCTTAAGGTGTACGTACTACTGTACATTCTTTATCAGCCTAAGCCCCAAGCACATATGCATACACCAGCTGGGAGCTGCTTGAGTGTGGATACTCTGTTTTACATATTTTTGATTCTTCAATTTCTAGCACACAATGGAAGCTCAGTGTTCATTAATGAATGTGCTGTTGTATATATCCAGGACAAGGAGCAGGAGGATCTATTAGACAGATGGGGAAGGGTGATATAAATGAAGACACATGGGAAGAACACACTTTGGGAGTCAGATGGATCTGAATTTGAATTCCAACTTTATTACCTACCAACTCTGTGAACTCTGGGCAAGTTTTCTCATTTATAAATGGGGGTAGATTACCCTTCTCAGCATGATGGTGCAGCTTAAATGGAAAAACCAGCATGAAAGTATTTATCCCAGTGCTTCATACATTAGAGATAACTTAAATAATGTTCCCTTCCCTTCTTCTCTCTTTATCTTCCCTTTGACACAAGTCCAGCTAGGCTGACTAGGTTGAACCTTTGGGAGCTGATCAGAGAAAAATGGAACAAGAAAGAAAGAGACAGACAGACAGACAAACACACGGGGGCAATCAACAAATAGTAGAATTGAGTCAGAAGGAAATCTGATGCTGATTATAGATTAAAGAAATAGTTGTTATTGGCCACAGCCAAAAAAAAGCCCAATCTTCAGGCCTTGCATTAGACATTCTTCTTCCTCTGCCCAGTCCACACACGTAACACAGCCATAAATCACTGTCCCTCTTCATAAGCACCAGACAGTAAGTGCCAGGAGCACTAGTGACAACATTTATCACCAGGTAAGCAGTTCCATATTGAGGTAGCTTGGACCACGCTCCTAACCATTTGGAAAGACTCCAAACACTATGCTTCATGCCTTCTGTCCTATCCTTCCTTGGAAGGAGGGGTGTTGAAACAACCCTGGCCACGGAATCTGCAGCAGTTGGGTTTTAGTTCACTTTTTATATGGTCACATATGTATTCATCCATAAATTGGAGGCAGGGACTCAATGAAATTGTCATTTGATGTCCCTTCCAGCATTCCATAAAATGGGGCTGGTTGGAAATGCCTCTTCTCCCATTTCAGTAATTAGTAATTAGTAATTTAACTAACAATACGATTTCTAAAGAGATTTTACTTGCACTCATTTTTAGTGATACTAAGGCAAGTTCTTTTTTTTGTTTTTTTAATGGATTAAGCTACAAACTTAGGGTGGAAATAAGATTCTTCATCTTAATTTTTCTAATGATTTGCACAAGTTCCCACTTACTTTAACAACATGAATTCGACTATCTACCATTGAGATTTCTCTGGTCTTCAGATTTGACCAAAACCTACAAGGCCCAAGAGTCCCATAAAGAAAAGTTAGCTCAAGGTATAAGATAGATCTTGAACTGCTTTCAAGATTATTAATTTCAACCTTGGAGGCCTGGGGTGAACATCTTTGTCTGCAATCCTGGGAGCAAATTCTCTCTCTCTCTCTCTCTCTCTCTCTCTCTCTCTCTCTCTCTCTCTCTCTCTCTCTCTCTCTCCCCCCTACCCTATTTGTTCTTCCTTAAAGTTTTTTGTATTGTCTTTCTGTAAAAATGCTATAGTTAAAATTTGCCAATACTTATCACACTTGAAACTAGGCAGAATCAAGGAAATCCCATGCTGACAAATTAGATCAGCTAAACTCTTAGCCTTAGGGAGAAAATCCTTTATCTCTGATATATCCTTTTTTGAGTTTCTCTTTGCACTTGCCTTTTCTCATCACAGAATTGATACATTGGGATGGGCAAAAGTACCTACCCACATGGCCCAGCTTAGCTCACTATGGAATCACTCTGGGGTTTTTAGTAAAGAACACCAACAACTGCACTGTTTTCCCTCTCTGTTCTCTGTGAAAATATACTTTTCTTAGTGCTTTCATGAGCACTGGCTGGGTCAAGATAGAATCTGAGCCTTTGGGAATCCTGGGTTCCATCAATTGCCACTATCCCCACGACAATCCACAGATCTTGGAAACTACACAGCATATGGAAAAGCGATAAGAATTTCGAAATCTAGCTGGTACCTGTACACATTTCCAGAAGAATTTTATTCTGCCTTGCCAAAGAAATGCTTCACACATCTTTAGCTTTTTGTCTTTTTGTTTAGTGGGTTTTGTTTTTGTTTTTATTTGTTTGTTTTTGCTTCTGTTATCATTGCTACATGCTGTCTCTCATACACCAGCTCTAGCTTGCAAAATCCCCTTGGTCTCTGGCTCCTGCTGCCCTTCCAGACCCAGCTCCCAGCACACTTCCCTTGCCCAGTCCACCGTAGCCGCACATCCTCCCTGGTCCACAAGCGCTGTAAGATCACTCCCACGGGAGGACCTTGAGGCATGCTTTTCCCACTCTCATGGGATATTTTAACGCTGCTTTCTCTCTCCCCACCCAAATGCCTACCCTGAACAAACACAAATTTTACAAGGATTTGCAAAGGCAAGGATTCTTGTCTGCATGGTTATTGCTGTATCTCTGGCATTTAGAACAGCTTCTGGCACATAGTCGGTATTCAACAAATATCTATTGAATGGGTAAACGCTTGTACATTTCTATTTCCTATTTCCAAAAGAATGCAATTCAACAATTAGAGAGGAAAGAAAAAAGTATAAATATGTTAAGAGCCAGGCAGAGGCCCTGGGAAAGGGAAGACAAGAAGACAAGCTCAGAGGTCTTCTGGTCAGCAAAAAGGCCAGTGTTGGGAGTGGAAGCTCCTCCCATCCACCTGGCACAGTCAGAGCAATGAGTCTTTTTCTTTTCATAAGCAGCAAATTCATTTGCAAATGAAAATAAATAAAACTTTATTGAAATATAAAGTTGCAAATAGGAATGTCTGGTTGCCCTTTGCAGTAATTACGCAATAGGCTTTCATTTGCTTGCTTTTATATGCAAGTAACAGAGATACTTTATTTTTGTAATTTATTTACTTAGGGACACTTACTGGGGCTCAGACGTTTGCATGCATCTTGGCAGCCTGGCTTATCCAATTTCCCAATCAGCTAAAAAGGCAATGTGGTTTCATTAAGCACCAAGATTCTTTTAGTGTAGGAAGTGGCTGACTTTTTAACTTCTATCCCCGCTGATTCTATGGATTGACAAATGTCAAGGTCAATTACCAAAATAGGGTGTCCTTCATGCCATTGGATTGAGCATATGATGCAGTGGTAACAGAAAAATGCACACTTTTTTCATCCTGCTCCTATTGCTCCATCTCATCTCATCCTGCTGTGTTCAAACTGACTAGCTTTTCTGACCAAATCAGCTAGCATATCAATGGCCTTGTGTATCTTAAAAAAAGGCTTTAAACTATAGCATTGTGTATTATGTTGACAGAGTTGGTTACTTGTGGCAGCAGCCAGGTATGGTAATGGCTAAGATAATTATCCCTGGAGTCAGAAAGACATGGGTTTGAATTCCATTTCTGCCTCCTGATTGCCGTGGGGCTTTGGAAATATTACCCACCCAGAATCTCAACTTCCTCATTGGTAAAAGGGGATAACCATGAGAAAATGAATACACAGTGGGTGCCTGGTATACAGTTAACTCTTCATTGGTGGTAGCAGCAAAAAGCAGGGATAAAAGTGATGCCAATGATATATTGGAAGGAGCAAGGATTTTGAAGTTCAAGCAGACCCTGTTTACAATCCCAGAAGCAAGACTTGCTGGGTGATCATGGACAAGTCAGTGGATCCTTTTAAGCTTCAGTTTTTCTCATCTGTAAAATGTCAATGATAATATCTAACTTTACAATATTGTTTTTGAGATTAGCTTTGGTGCTGCCTAGAGCCTGGTTTAGAGATGGTGCTAAAATAAAAGGGAGCTGTTATCATCATCACCATCATCATGACCGTCTTCACTCATTTTGCTCTGTGTGCCCTAGCTTCCCTCTCGATAAAATATACTGGTGATGAAAACCCTGTTCCAATGCTGCAGTTTGTCCGCTCCGCGATTCGTCCATCCCAGATGTAACTTCGCCGCTGAGAACACTGGCCTCCAGCCCAGACTCCCTGATCCTACTCACCCTCGTCCCCTGTGCTCTCATTAACTGCTACTCTCCACGATTAAAGTGTGCAATGAATGTCGAGTATCTGGGTTGAAAGAATTCTAGCTTACCACACTGCGTATAAATTTCCACCAACAGCTTTTTTTGGTTGGATCATAATTCAGGGGCCATTAATCACCTACCTGGCCTCCAGGACCCAGCAGAGGCAGAGAAGTTAATAAAGACTTCTTAGAGGAAAGAGAAAAAGCCTCACAGCCAGTGTTGGGAGATCTTTTGATGGTTGTGGAGTGGGCTACGGATTGCTGGAGAAAGCCCTGGGTAATTAGAGACCTTAGGGATAGATGCAATATAGAGTCTTCTAGATGTAGCAGTATTTACTGTCTTATATGAAGACATAGACAGTTTCTGTCTATACAGTCTAAATTAGAGCCATTTGGCACCTCTAGCCATAAATTTCCCTACCTCCACCTGTTATAACCACTACAGTCCTACTGACAAGAGATTAGTTCCTCTGAATCGTTACTAGTAACTTTAATTATGATGATAACACTAAGTCTACATAACGTTTCAAAGTACTTTATAATTTACAAACTGTTTTCAGTTCAGCATATTTAACTGTCAAATCAGGTAAACAGGAGATACACTGTTTTCTCACTTTGTAAAGAAACTGAGGCACTGAATCTTTACACGGTTTTCCAAAGATCTCAGTGTCACTAAATGGAAGATCAGGGATTCCAAGATGCCCTTCTGGGTGGCACAACTACCACTTTCTTAATGTGAACCACATTGTACAAACTGAAGAATGATTTTCAAGTCTAAGGGCAATTAAACACTGACAACATCAATCCAGGGAGATTGTAAGAGAGTGTTAAAAAATACAGAATAGATGTTGATCTCGCAGAAAGAAATCAGCTGCAGCTTCATCTAGAGACAGAGAGAAATATCATAAATGCCCCTGGTGCCATGTTTTGTTGATTGTCTCTGCAGCAAAAACATGGTAAATTGGTAGGAGAATAGGTCTTGGTTTTGACAGATTTGGCTTTGCTTCTTAATTGTCTTTTTCTTCAGACACTGACCTTTAGTTCTCTCAATAAAAGAATAGTCTATAATATTAACCTTGCTGCATGGTGATGAGGCTTAAAAAAATAACTAATGTGAACTGACTGGCAAATAGTAGTTGCTCAATTAATGATAAATACCAGTTGTTTTACTGAACTCTGCTCTTTGATTGTCATAGCTTCCCACAATTTTATTAATAAAGACAATTTTAGCTGAAATAACAGAAACTTAAAGAGAGTTAAGTAATTTTTTTTTTCCCGACAAAACTAAAACTTCCAAAGTACCACTGGATTCTGGTGCACATCTGATGTTATCTTTCAGGTGGGCAAGAATTCATATGTTGTAATAAAGAACCCCCAAATATCACAAATATTTGACACATCTTAATACCTCAATTATCTCAGTCATAATAAAGAGGCTCCAAATATCTAACATTCAAAGATCTGTTCTTTGGATTATGGTACATATCTGATGTAGTTTAAATAATTGTTCAACAAATGCCACTTCCCTTCCCCTACACTATGATTGAGTCTGTTCTCCATACCATTAAAGCTGGACTTAATCACTGCTTTGGCCAACCAAACATTGGCAGGCATCCCATGAGCAGAAGCCATACACATGCTTATCCAGTTTGCTTTGGGCTCCCACGCTACTGTGACGCAACATGAAAATAACATGGCGAAGGTAGCTACTGCCCATCCACCTGGACCCAGAATGGGATACATAGGGCAGAGCTCATTTCCTGGGTTGCTACTGCTTGAAGAATAAGAAACACCTGGAACAGATCTAAACCTGACCTGCAGCCTGTTTCCTGGAGTCCAGCCTAGCCCAGTCAAATTGCTTCCAGTCTACCAACCAATAAATATGACAATAAGTGGGCAATGTCTAAACAACTGAATTTTGGGATGATTTTTTATGCAACATTATTCTGTCAATACTCATATCCAATATGGGTCAGCTCCTGGTGGGAGGGGCCCTCTGCTCTACTTGGGGACCCAGGTTGACACAGGCTCTATTTCCCTTATTTTTAACAGCGTTATTGGGGCATAATTGACATGCAATAAACTACACATTTTTAAATTATATAATTTGATACATTTTGACATATGCATCCCCACAATCACCATCACCATAATAAAAAAAAGTAACCATTTCCATCACCCCCAAAAGTTTAATACTGCTTTGTAGTCCCTCCTTAACTCAACCCTTATCCTTACCCTTGTCTGTCCTCAGGCAACCATTGAACTGCTTTCTGTTACTGTTGATCAGCTTGCATTTTCCAAAAGTTTTTACAAATGGAATCATAGGCTATATGTTCTTTTTGTATGTTTTATTAGTCGGAACAATGATTTTAAGATTCACCCTCATTGTGTGTATCAATAATTTATTCCTTTAAATTGCTGAGTAGTATTCCATTTTATTTTTAAAAAGCATTTTTAATCCATTCATCTCCTGATAAACATTTCCTTCTGGTTTTTGGCTTTTATGGATCAAAGGTGCTATGAATATTTGCCTAGAAGCCTTTGTATGGATATAAGCTTTCATCTCTCTTTAGTAACAGGATTTGAATGACCGGGTCATATGGTGATTGCAGGTTTAATTTTTACCCAACTCCTTTTTTAGATGTGCAACTCATCAACTCCTTGAAGGGTTTCTGCTCACGGTGCATTGGGCTGAACCAGCCATACTGCCTTGCCTCGCTACTGGGGTCTGAGGAATGCGGGGTACCCCTATCTTCACCTCATCATGCTTTTGTCTCTCAGCATCCTGGTTCTGTTTTTCTCTCTGATAGCATCATTCTTGGTTAGGCTCTGATTACAAGATGGCCAGAAGGTCAGTCACTACCATATCAGGCTACGATCTCACTAGGTCGTTAACTCTAGGGAAAAGAAAGCCCCTTTTTGTACATGTTTTGGCAAAGTCCTTTGTTCACTTTCACTTGGCTGGCTGGGGTGGCACGCTTATTCATAAACCATGGCCGGGAACATGGAATAAGCCAATGTTAGTCTGGGGACTGGAGGTTGGATCAGGCCCCCAAGACATTGTCTGGGGATTGAAGAGGGTCCATTCTCCAAAGGAAAGGTAAGGACCTTCTGCCGAAATAAGGAAGAGAAAGGCAAACATACACTGAAACATACAAATAAGCAATAACCCTTGTTCCAGTGACAATAGTAGAATGGTGTCAATATTTACGTCTTTCTTTTGCACCTAGAGACTCTCGATGCCAGACTGAATTATGCCACTCTACCAGTCACTCCTCTTTCTGTCTGCCAGTGGGCTAGGATGCTCATTATGTTCACCTAATACCAGACTTTGAATCCATCCAACCCTCAATATCAATAATATAAAAGGAAGCTAAGGTTATGGGGCTGTTCAAAAAAAAAAAAAAAAAAAAAAGCAAAACAAGACAAAATAAACCCTAAGATTCCATCCTCCACTAATAGCGTGTTAGTCTATGATCTACAACTCTCATTCTATCGCTGTAGGATTCTCTGATACTAGTGCTCTTCAGCAGTCCATACCCTCTAATCTTGTTACCAAGTTCAGATCATGAGGCTGATACACCCCCGAGGACAGATTGACATTTTGATGTTTCTAGTTAGCAAAAGCATGAACCAGGGAAGCTGCATTAACAAGCAAATAAATTTATGGTATGCCGGCGCTGAAATGAATCTCGCTGCTTGTCGGCAGCTTTTAAGAAGTGAAATATGCTTGTTGCCTATAGGACTAGAAAAGCTCTCTGTTCAAAAATAGTTCTCTCTTCTGCTTCTTTAGATGCAGAGAGAAGAAAGAGGGGTTGCAGATATTGTGTAGCCACTGGATTATTGACCAGAGGCTGCTCTAAGGAATGGGAGGGACCTTTTATTATAATATTATCTTTCCTGCTCCTGAGTCAGCTTCTGTAGCTCAGACTGGATTGTTTTCCCCACAGACCCTAAAGGTTTCAGTATGACTCCTTCTCCTCACAGTGATCATCTCGTACTCAGTCTCCTGGGATTCTTTCCTACAAGAGGGTAACGTTTTGAAGGCTCTCACTTTTTGGAAAAGTAGCATTGTAGACCGGGAAGACGGGGCTTCGGTGTTGGAAGACTTAAGTTTGAATCTGTGATCTGACACTAGCTTAGCCTTTCAGCAAGTGGCAGCAGGCTTAAGTGTGCTCATCCAAAACACCTTGCCTGAGAAGATTTAGTGAGCTGTCGCATGTACGATGTTGGGGACAGAGGAGGGGAAGGATAAATGGTAATTCTCCTCCATCATTCCTTGCTGTCCCTGAAACGTTTTCCCTGAGAGAACATAAAAATGCCTTAAAGGATCTTAGTCTAAAGAATAGACACTGAGTGAGTAGACAAACCATGGGGGCATGTTGTAAGGTTTAAACATTATCTCAGTATTCTCATACTGTTTCGTTTTGGTTGACACAGAATTGAGTGGAGCCTTTCTTCCGCAGTATAGCAATGAAACCAACTAGATTTTTTGATCACAATCTTAGCTTCAGCTATCAGTTTTTTTTATCTAATAGACAAATGCAATATTCCAAAAATCTAGCGTTTCAAAATCTAAACTATATCCAAGACTCATACATTGAAGTAGTTCGTAAGTCCTTTGTAAGGATTTGGTGTTCAGGAAATGTGATCGCCAAGGACTCCTTTCTTTGATGCTTGATGTAAAAAAGTCACTAAAATTTCATAATATTGACCACTGATAATCATTCCTAGATTACCCCATTAGATTTTCAACAACCCAAACACATAGATGGGGCAACAATATTCTCCATTTTACCAGTGAGGAACCTGGAACTCAAATGTATGCAACAACTTTCCTTAAGTCACTTAGTAGAAGATAGTGCTATGGAAATCAAAGAGAAATTAATTGGATGTTAAAGAACTTTGGCAACTGGAAAAATCATGCATTAGTTAATATTGTTAAAATGTCCATACTATCCAATCTACGAATTCAATGCAATCCCTATCAAAATCCTAATGGCATTTTTTATAAACATAGAAGAAACAGTCCTGAAATTGATATGGAACCGAAAAGAAAAAAAAAAAAAAAAAACTCCAAATAGCCAAAACAATTTTAAGCAAGAAGAGCAAAGCTGGAGGCATCATATTTACTGACTTCAAAATATATTACAAAGCTACAGTAATTGAAACGGCATGGCATAAAAATATATAGACCAATGGAAAAGAATAGAAAGCCTAGAAATAAACCCATACATATACAGTTAACTGATCTCTGACAAGGGTGCCAGCATATAATGGGGAAAGGACAGTCTATTTAATAATGGTGTTGGGAAAGTTGAATACCCACATGTAGAAGAACAAATGAAATGGGATCCTTATCCGATGCCATGCACAAAATCAACTAAAAATCAATCAAAGACATAAATCTAAGACCTTAAGCCATAAAACTTTTAGGAAAAAAAAATAGTTAAAAACCTTTTTGACATTGGCTTTGGCAATGATTTCTTGCATGTGACACCAAGACACCAAACGCTCACACAAAAAAGCAAAACTAGACAAATGTAATGGCATCATACTAAAAAGCTACTGCACGGTATAGGAAACAACCAGTAAATCTAAAAGGCAATTTACAGAATGGAATAAAACATTTGCAAACCATAAATCCCATAATGGGTTAATATTCAAAATATATAAGGAATTACAACTCAATAGCAAAAAATAATAATAATAATAATAATAATCTGATTTTAAAAATGGGCAAAGAAAATGAGTCGACATTTCTCCAGAGAAGACAAATATCCAACAGGTATGTGAAAATGTGCTCAACATCATTAATCAGTAGAGAAATGCAAATCAAAATCATGATGAAATACCACTGAATACCTGTTAGAATGGGTTTATCAAGATGACAAAAGATAGAAAGTATTGGTGAGAATGTGGAGAAATCGGAACCCTTGTATTATACATTGTTGGTAGAAATATAAATTGGTACAGTCACTATGGAAAATAGTATGGAATGTCTTCAAAAAATTAAAAATAAAACTATTACATGATACAGCTACCCCACTTCTGAGTATATACTCAACGAAATTGAAATCATTGTAGCATTATTCACAATAGCCAAGACATGGAAGCTGCTTAAATATTCACTGAGAAATGATGAATAAATAAAGAAAATACAGCATATATATACAATGGAATATTTTTCAGCCTTAAAAAAAATAAAATATTGCCATTTTCAACAGCATGGATTAAACTGGAAAACATTACATTAAGTAAAATAAATCAGATACATAAACACAAACACTATAAGAGACCACTGATATGAGAAATTTAAAATAGTCAAATTCATAGAAGAACAGAGTACAATGATGGTTTCCAGGTTTTAGGGGGAGGGAGAAATGAGAAGTACTTTTTAAAAAGCCTGTTTTAGTATAGCATAAGTGATCATTATTTTTATTGGTACAAGGTCAACAAGAATTTAAAGAAGATGCTAAAAAAAACATGCCTCTTTCCAAGTGTTGTTGATTGAAAAATATGGCCACAAATTTCTTTCATCCTTTTATGCATTTACCTTTGCAATGTGACATTGCCCTTCTCCTATCAGGGGGTGGAGTCTATTTCTTTACGCTTTCAAATGTTGAACCTCTTTAAACATGGACTAGCCTTGTGACATGCTTGGACCAATGGACTAGATGTAGTGTGATTTCTAAGGACTCACTCAAGAAAGCTTGCAGCTTCCTTTTACAATTTCTTAACACACAATCACCACGTGTGGAAGCCTGAGCTAGCCAAATGGACAGGTTTCATGCAGAACTGAGGTGCCTGGGCCAACAGCCCACGGAATTGCCAGACACGCAAGTGAGCTCATTAGACACCCTCCAGCCAAACTGCCAACAGACTGGTCAAGAAAATATGTCTAAGGGCTCATGAGGCTTTTGAGAACAAGTCATCTCTC
>RJWJ010031589.1:0-19157 GCA_004363605.1 Indri indri
AGCAATTTGGATGGAACTGGAAACCATTATCCTAAGTGAAGTATCTCAAGAATGGGAAAAAAAAAACCACCACATATACTCTTTAATAATTTTCTACTAATCAATGGGCACACATGGGCACACAGAGAAATAAATGTCCTTTGAAATCAAGGAGGGAGAGGGGAAAGGTGGGGATGAGTAAAAACCTACCTAACGGGTACAATGAACACCATGCGGGTGATAGGCACATTAATAGCCCTGACTTATACATTATAAAAGCTATCTATGTACCCAAAACATTTATACCCTCTTAATATTTTGAAATTTAAAAACCCCTATAATAGATACACAAAACATAAAAAGTAAGGAATCAAAGCATACCACTGGAGAAATTCATCTAGTCACAAAGGAAGACAATAAGAGAGGAAGAAAGGAATAAAGGATCTACAAAACCACCAGCAGTTAACAAAATGACAGTAGTAAGTCCTTACCTATCAATACTTATCTTGAATGTAAATGAATTAAATTATCCAATCAAAAGACACAGAATGGCTGGATTTAAAGAAAAACACAAAGCAAGATCCAAATATATACTGCCTACAAGAGACCCCTTCGACTTTAAGTGAACACATACACTAAGAGTGAAGGGATAGAAAAAGATATTTCCTGTAAATGGAAAACAAAAGAGAGCAGAAGGTAGCTATTCTTAGATAAAATAGACTAAGTCAAAAACTGTAAAAAGAGAAAAGGAAGGTTATTATATAATGATAAAAAGGTCACTTCCTTCAAAGAAGATATAATAATTGTAAATATATATGTACCTAATATTGGAGGACCCAAATATACATAGCAAATATTAATAGATCTGAAGGAAGAGAGAGACTGCAATAAGATAATGGTAGGAAACTTCAACATCCCACCTTCAGCAATGGACAGATCATCCAGATAGAAAAATCAGTAAGGAAACATTGAACTTACATGATACTATAGACCAAATGGACCTAACGGACTTATATAAAACATCCACCAACCAATTGCAGAAAACATTTTCTTCTCAACTGACATGGAACATTCTCCAGGTCAGATAATATGGTAGGCTGCAAAATAAGTCTTAATAAATTTTAAAAGATTTAAATCACATCAAGCAACTTTTCTGACCACAATGATATGAGGAATTCATTAAGTGGAGGAATTTTGGAAAATTCACAAATACATGGAAATTAAACAACATAATCCTGAATAACTAACTGGTCAAAGAAGAAACTAAAAAGAAATTTAACAATATCTTGAGAACAATGAAAACAGACATACAACATACCAAACTTATGCAATACATCAAAAGCAGTCCTTAGAAGGAAGTTAATTAGCAATAAATGCCTACATCAAAAAAGAAGGAAGATCTCAAATAAAAAACTTAACCTTACACCTTAAGGAGCTAGAGAAAGAGCAAACTAAGTCTCAAAAAATTAGCAGGAGGAAGTAAATAATAATGGTCAGAGCAGAAATAAATGAAATAGAGACTAGAAAAATGATAGAAAAGGTCAATGAAGCTAAGAGTTGATTTTTTTAAAAAAAGGTAAAGTCGATGAATCTTTAGCTAGATTAAGAAAAAAATGACTGAAAATCAGAAATGAGAAGAGGGAGATTGGAATGGATACCACAGAAATACAAAAGAGAAATGGATAAATTCCTAGATACATCCAACCTACTAAGAAATAGAAAATCTGAACAGACCAATAACAAGTAAGGAAAGTGAATCAGTAATAAAAAGTCTTCCAAAGAAGTCTTCAGACTCTGCTGAACCTACTGCTGAATTCTACCAATCATTTAAAGGAACACTAATCTTTCTCAAAGTCTTCTAAAATATTGAAGCAGAGAGCATATTTTCAAACTCCTTATAAAAGGCCAGGATTACCCTGATATTAAGCCCAGACAAGGACACTACAATAAAAGAAAATTACAAGCCAGTATCCCTGATAAACATAGAAGCAAAAATCCTCACCAAAAATACTAGAAAACCATATTCAATGGCACATTAAAAGGATTATTCACCATGATCAAATGGGATTTATCCCAAGGATACAAGGATGGTTCAACATATGCAAAAAATAAATATGATACACCACATTCATGAAACGAAGTACAAAAACCATGTGATCTCAATAGATACAGAAAAAGCATTTGACAAAATTCAACATCCTTTCATGATAAAAAAAAATTCAGCAATTAGGTATAGGAGGAATGTACCTCAACACAGTAAAGGCCATATGTGACAAGCCCATAGCTAACATTATACTCAGTGATGAAGAGTTGAAAGCTTTTCCTCTAATATCAGAAACAAGATGAGGATTTCCACTCTCACCACTTCTTTTGAACCTACTACTGCAAGTCCTAGCCAGAGCAATTAGACAAGAGAATGAAATAAAAGGCATCTAAATTGGAAAGGAAAAGGTAATTGTCCCTGTTTGCTGATGACATGGTTTTTTATATAGAAAACCCTAAAGACTCTACTAAAACACTGTTAGAATAAATGAATTCAGTAAAATTGCAGGATACAAAACAAACATACAAAAAGCCAGTAGCATTTCTATACACTAATAATGAGCTATCAAAAAAAAAAAAAAAAAAAGGAAAGTGAAGAATCCCATTTGTAATAACTACCAAAAAAATAAAATAGTTAGGAATAAATTTACCCAAGGAGGTGAAAGATCTGTACACTGAAAACTATAAAACATTGATGAAAGAAATTGAATACACAAATAAATGGAAAGCTATTCTTTGCTCATGGAATTGAAGAATATTGTTAAAATATCTATGCTACCCAAAATAATCTGCAGATTCAATGCAATCCTTATAAAAAATCCAATGACATTTTCCATGCAAGTAGAAAATACAATCCTAAGATTTGTATGGAATCACAAAAGACAACGAATAACCAAAGTAATCTTGGACAAAAAGAACAAAGCTGGAGATCTCTGACTTCAAAAAATACTACAAAGCTATAGTAATCAAAACAACATGGTACTGGCATAAAAACAGACACATAGACAAACAGAACACAATAGCAAGCACAGAAATAAACCTACACATTTCCAGTCAATTGAATTTTGACAACAGTTCCAAGAACACACAAATGGAAAAAGTCTCTTCAACAAATGGGGCTGGGAAAACTGGATAACCATATGCAGTAGAATAAAATTAGACCCTTGTCTCATACCATACACAAAAATTGACTCAAAATGGATTAAGAACTAGTTATATGTAATACTTGAAAATGTAAAACTATTTGAACAGTTAAAAAACTCATGACATTGGTCTAGGCAATATATATACATACATATTTTTGACATGACCCCAAAGCATAGGCATGAAAAGTGAAAATAGACAAATGAAATTACATCAAACTAAAAAATTCTGTACAAACAAGGAAACAGTCAACAGAGTGAAGAAACAACCTATGGAGTTGGGAGAAAATATTTACAAACCATACATCTAATAGGAGGTTAATATCCAAAATATATAAGGAACTCAACTCCATAGCAAGAAAATAACCCAATTAAAAAATGGACAAACATTTTTTAAGTTAACAGACGTTTCCCAAAAGATGATGTACAAATACATGGCCAACGGGTACATGAAAGAATACTCAATATTACTAATCATCAGGAAAATGCAGATTAAAACCATGAGATATCACCTCACACCTGTTAGAATGGCTATTACCAAAAAGACAAAAGATAATTGTTGCCAAGGATGTGAAGCAAAGGGAACCCTTGTACACTGTTGGTGGAAATGTAAATTAGTATAGCCATTATGGAAAACAGCATGGAGTTTCCTCAAAAAATTATAAATAGAACTACCATATGATCCAGCAATCTCACTACTGGGTTTATATCCAAAGATATGAAATAAGTATGCTGTAGAGATATCTGCACTTCCATGTTCATTGCAGCATTATTCAAAATAGTTTAGATAGGGAATCAACCTAAGTGTCCATCAGTGGATGAATGGATAAAGAATATGTGGTATATATACACAATGGAATACTATTCAGCCTTAAAAGAATGAAATCCTGTCATTTTCGACAACATGGATGAACCTGGAGGATGTTATGTTAAGTGAAATAAAACAGGCACAGAGAGACAAACGCTGCATGATCTCACTCACCTGTGGAATCTAAAAAAGCA
The DNA here is from genome assembly GCA_004363605.1 of Indri indri. Lineage (NCBI taxonomy): Eukaryota > Metazoa > Chordata > Mammalia > Primates > Indriidae > Indri > Indri indri. The sequence continues at coordinate 4,167 of RJWJ010031589.1, forward strand.
GACCTCATAGAAAGGGGGTAGAATGGTGGCTATCAGGAACCGGGGTGGAGGGGGTTAGGGAGATGTTGGTCAAGGGTACAAAATTTCACCTAAATAAGAGGAATAAATTCAATAGGTCTACTGTACAATTTGGTGACTATAGTTAATAACAATGTATTGTATTCTTGAAAATCACTAAGAAAGGATATTCTCACCACAAAAATTGACAGATACATGAGGTAATGCATACATTAATTAGCTCTATTTAGCCACTCCACAATGTATACATATTTCAAAACATGTTGGACACAGTAAATATATACAATTGAAAAAATAAATTGAGGGGCAAAACTGTACCAAAATTGTTATATCACTCTTTAAAATGTAAATAATCTAAATTTCATGACTAGATTTAATATTCACCTTCATCTATTAAAAATACATATTTGAGCTTTTTTAATAGATAAAAAATCTCTATCTTTACCTTTTCTTCTTGAAATCATATTTTCATTCTAGGTTCCCCTCAGAATTATATCCTAATTTTATGCTGAAATGTCTTATTCTATCAAACTTCTGTGACACAAATATGTATATAAATGAAAATGTAATATTTTTCTCAAAGATAAGGCTGTATGTCTTAGTGTAAGTTATAATTAATAATACATGATTATCAAATCAATATGTTATAGGAAGTGATAATTATTAAACCTAGAAATTAAAATTTTATGAGAACTGCATTGGTTTGTGAGATGGTCAGTTTTCTTTTCCTAATTAAATCATTTATCCAGATAAATGTGACTTATTTCTAGAATGAGACAGGATTCAATATTAACTGTATTTATCTTCTTATATATGCTGAGAAATGTTATTTAAATAGTAAATAGAAGAAAACGGAGTAATTTTTATAACATCATTCAATTCTTAGAAATTATTTCAGTTATGTACTCGAACTCAGTGATGTATTACCAAAAATCATATTTAAAAATCTAGCTATTGACCACCGTTATATCTACCTTTAATTTTGTTGAAGGCAAAAAACGGAAACGTGCTGACTTACCAAAGGATTTTTTGTTAACCTAGCCTTTATTAAATAGAATCATTAACTTTCTCATTTTCTGAGAAAGACACCAAGAGGGCTTTACGAAGTCTTACCAAATGCTTCTTAATTATACCTGTTATACTTTCATTTATAGGCACCTTGTTTATAGAGCCAAGACTAGATAGTGACTGAGTAAAAACTAACCCCACAAAATTAGAAATTGCGAACTTTTAGGACTTTTCCCATTGGCTGTGAATGGAGACATATATTCAGCTAAATTTTAATTTTCTAGATAATCTCAAAGTGCCTTAGAAAGATGTGAGGCCAGACAGTCACATTTTTGAGTATTATTATAGGTAGTAATTTCATGTTTATAGTTTAAGATAATTATTCACACATTTGAGAGAATTAAACAGGATATCTGGCTCAGAGAGGGAGGAGGAATTAATACTAATTTAATAGAGTGGCTTTTCTAAATTTCAAGGCATTACATCCTAGATATATTTGGGAATATTTTATCCTATTTCCATACACAAGAAAATGTTTTGCTTTAAAGGTGAAGTTTGATCGGTTTTGTGCAATTTTATAGCCAAAAAAAAAAAAAAAAACAAAACAAAAAAAGAACTTAGTGGGCCACCAGTAAATGTGGAACTTATAAGAGGCGAATTAATGATTTTTAACTATTTGCAATAGAATCAATTATATATTTCTACTGAGTTAATCTAAACCTCATATATACATAATAGGAATGAATAAAAGACCTGAGAAGTGATTGACAAGGCACGGCAAGCAGGAGACTCGCAACTCACTTCAATAACATTTTAGTAACAAGTTAACGAAAGTATTTCTCCTACATGTCTGAATAAATGTTCAAGATAATAAAAAATGCTAACTTACCTTCAGCATACGTTCCTTCTCCTTGAAGCTGTGCTGTAACACTGACTGGTTGAGGAGCTTTTTCTACTTCGTCCTTGAAATCATGAAAACATACACCTGCGTCCTAGATGAAGGGGCAGCTGAATCGAGTTCTCACCATGCTCTTTTCATTAAAAAAAAAAAAAAAAAAAAGCAGAGAGGCGCACCTTATAGCCAACTGGATTTGCCAATATGCCTACCGCGTATCTCGAATATTCTATTCTAGGACAGATAGAAGGGTAAGCCCCATAGCCTTGCTTTCAATTTGTCACCTGGGTAAAATAAGGCACTGCAGCACTCCGTATTTTTCCCGTGCTCTCTCTGTGTGCTAAGGTGACACCTTCTTTGACAGTAGTCCAGAAATGGAAGAGGGGAAGTTGGAAAGTGAAATGGCTATTACTCCTTCTGCCCCGTCCTACAAAATATCTGAGTTCAGAGCATCCCAACTTTCTTAGCCTGGGTTCCCGCAAGGCAGAGCCTGAGACAAAGGCTTGCATACGGGGAGCAGTGAGAAGGGAGAGTGAAGGAGGAAGAGGGAGAACCGAAAAAGGCAGCTTTGTCCCGTTGGCCACTACTGTCGAAGACTGGCAGCTGGATACCACAGGATCACCTGAGAAGCTCAGTGAAATGTGTGTCGGGACCATCTCTCAGTGAATAGAGGGGAAAGCCTTCCCTACCTGCTGCCATGGCTCCAGGATTGTGCTGCAGAATTTACTTCCCGACACAACTGGGTCGCACCTGTGCGAGCTCCCACAATCATTCCGCTGCATCAGAGAAGCTGCGGTCAGGAACTTCTAGATTGTACCCACATGAAGCTGGTTAAAGCTTGCACAGACCTAGACATAGGAATAAGAGGTGAGATGAGAGGATTGGAAGAGGCCACAAAAGGTGATGGATACAGAATACAGGATTTTAGAGCCATGCTGTGCCCTTAACAGGACAGGGAAAGACACAAGGCCCATCACATGGTTCCTGTGCCTTACTTGATTCAAGAAGGCTTTGCTAAGAGTAAAATCTTGAATTGTTTCTTTGACTTTGTGGAGGCTTTTATACCCTAGGGAAATGTATCTGACTACAATTAGGAATATGTAAGGAAGAATGCCTTTCTCTTGTGAAGAGAAAAGAAGGTGATTGCTTATGGGGAAGTGGGAAAGGAGAATTTTCCTAATGCCTGGACCTAAAGTACATTCTCAGGTAGGTCAGTTTTAGGAGGGTTCATGTAGAATTTGAGGATCAGGAAATTGATCCCCTTAAGACTTTTCTTGACAACAGATCAATGTTCTTCATGGGTTTACATACTCACTTTTGAAGTCATCTGAAGCCCAGGTGGAGAAATTGGCCTTTGAGAGGAAGAGGCATTTCTCAACCCTGCCTAGTACAAGGAAGGGCAGAGGGTTTCTGCTGATGGCTTCGAGCTCTCAGCCTTAATGCCCTGAAGTTGCCTTCCACGATCTCTGGATTCTTCTGCCACATTTCCACACATTTCTGCTTACTCTTCTTGGAGGGATCTTCTTTGGTGGCTCCCGTTCAGTGTGGTGATCCCAGAGTTTCAACCTTGGTTCTCTTCTCTCCTTAATCTCCAGTCTTCATACTCTCCAAGGAGATCTACTTCACTTCCATGATTTTAATTGCCAGTTATACATGGATGAACACCAAAAACTTATCTTTAGCTTTGAATTTCCACCCAGAGCTGCAGACTTATTTATTCACCTTTCTCATGGATATGCTCCCCAGGGGTGTCACAAGTAAGACTGGAATTCAACTTTCATTAACTGTTTATCTTCCCTGCCACTCCTAAACCTACACTTCCCTGTGATTCCCCATCACAATGATTGCAATCATTATCCACCCATTCTACCAAGCTAGAAACCTGAGACGCATCCGGGACCTCCTTCCACACTTTGCACATCAGACTCCTGTTGATTTTATTTCCTGAATACTTTTGCGTTCATCTACTTTTCTTCATTCTCAGTGCTGCTAGTCCAGGACTTCGTTATCTCTTGCCTGGATCATTGCAAAAGCCTCCAAACTGGTCTTACTACTTGAATTCACTTCAACACTTTATTACCCAAGTTGCTCCCCAAGAGTGATCTCACTAAAACGTAAATCAAATCACGTTATTCCCTTGCTTAAAATTCAATGACCTTCAGTTGCCAACACGATAAAATTCCAACTGCTTAGCATGACTTATAAGGCCCTTTCATGATTTAACTCTGACTACTAGTGTTACCCAAAATAAGCAATTATGCAAATAAAGTTTTCTCCACCTGGAATGCCTTTGTAAATATAATTGAGCCTCATTAATATCACACTGTGTTAAGGGGATTGTTTATCTGGTTTCCCCCAACTTTGGGGAACAATCTTTTTTTATTATGAATTATTTCAAGCTCATAGGAAAGCAGAGAAACACCAAAGAATACCACAAAGCCTTGTCAAATCTTGAAACCTTGAAACATTCCTTCAGATATATTTTCTTTTTAAGAAATAAGTCATTGCAGATACAGTTGAAGTCCCTCAGTCCCCCTTTTTCCTCCCTCTCTCTCCAGAGGTTAACCACTCCACTGGATTTGGTGTTTATCATTTTATACTTTTACTATATTTCTTATGTATCCATAAATTATATGCTGTATTATGTTGTACACTTTTGAGCTTTATGCAGCAGTGTTACATGATATATATTCTGCAACTTGTTCATTTGCTCAACAATGCTTTTGAGATTTATCAAAGTTGATACATGAGGCTCTAACTAATTTTCCCCTAGTACAAATAATGCTGCAACGAACATTTTTTGTATATCTCTCCTGTGCACATGTGGGAGGGTTTTCCTAGGTTACATACATAGGATAGAATTCCTAGTAGAAGGATGTGTACGTCTTCAACCTTTGTTCCTATTTTTCTCCAAAAATTCTTCAAGAAAAATGTTAGTATAAATTTTTCTCTCCAGGCAGTAGAAACTTGACCCTACTAGTCAGATAATGTCCAAGTACAAATCTAGTCCAAGTATAGATATATAACCATACTTAAGGTTCTTAAATTAGAAACTTTATAAAGTTTAGGAGTGCCTTATAATGATTGAGTCTGTACTCAAATATGAGAATTTTGGCACCTACTATGTGTCTGTATGTGAATGTGTGTTTGTACATATTGTTTGTATAAGAAAGAAAGGAATTATGATGTTTCTGGTATCAGTCTCTAGCTCCTTTCTTGGAGGAGCTGGTGCTAACGGCCTTTAGAAGAAGTGGCTTTTTTCGGAGTGCTTAGGTGCTAGGAGCCATTTCTGTTCATTCATGTATTTAGTTAATAAATACTTTATGGGTGCCTACTACATAACTGGCACTATTCTAGGTGCTGGTGGTATACCAGTGAACACAACAGGCAAAGTCCTGGCCCTCAAGAACTTATCTTCTGGTGGGGGCAGATAGGCAAACAAATACACATATAAACATGTAATATGTCAGTTGGTAATAAGTGTAACTTACTCTGACTTGGGTGGGAAATCATTGGAGGGATTTGAGTGGAGGGATGCCATAATCTAAGTTTGTGAACAATCACTCTTATTGTTCAGAACAGGAGCAGGGAGACCCACTGTGAACACTACTACAGTGTTCCTGGTAAGAGAGGATTGTGGCTTGGACCAGGATTTTGGCACTAGAGGTGCTGAGAAGGGGTCAGATTCTGGATATATTTTGAAAAAGGAGCCATCAAGATTTGGTGTTGGATTGGACCTAGGATGTAAGTGAAAGAGAGGACTCATGGGTGATACCAAGATTTCTGGCATGAATAATGGAAAAATGGATATTACTAAGATGGAGGAGATTAGGGTAGAAACAGGTTGGGGAGGAGTAAAGAGTTTCTTTCAGGATAGATTCAGTCTGAAATTTTGATGCCACTGACAAGCAAAAGTTGTTAGTAGATAGATATATGAACTTGGAATTCATGGTTGAGATCAGGGCCAGAGGTGTATGAATTTTGGATTCATCAGCTTTTTAAAAGTATGTTTTTTTAAGATGCTTTTTAAAAGTATGAGACTGGATAAGGTTTCCTAGGAAGTTAGTTTGAATAGAGCAAAGAAGAGGTCCGAGGGCTGAGTCTTGGGGCCCTCCAACATTCAGAGTGCAAGGAAATGAGGGGAAACTGCAAGGGAGACCTAAGGCGTTGTCTTTCAAATAGAAGGAGAAACAAGAGTCTGTGCTGTCCCAGGAGCCAAAGGAAGAAAGTGTTTCCAGAAAGAGGATGTGGTATATTCTTTCGAATGTTGCTGGTAGATCAAATTTGTAAGGACTGAAAATTGATTTTGAATTTAGCAACAGAAAGATTACTGGTGACCTTGGCAAAAGCTATTTTAGTGGGGTAGTGTACTCAAATGCCTGTTTGGAGTAGGTTCAAGGGAAAACGTGAAGAGAAGAATTGGAGAGAAAGAAAATAACTCTTTCAAGGGAAGACTTTGTTGAGACGTCTCCGTTAATGCTTAGGGTCTGAACTTCAAAGGGCACCCACAGTGGACAGCAACTTGACCCTTGCTGTATCATGCCCTTCAGTGTTCCTTGGCAATAGTGATTCTGGATATCCATTCCAGTTCTTCATTCTTAAGGTCAGGTGGATATGGGCTTTCTTGGCTTATCTGCATAGTGAATTCATATTCACACTTCAAAATCATGCTTAAGCATCTCTGCATGTACGAATTATTTTTGGCCTTTCAGACAGAACAAATTATTCTGGGGTTTATGTATGTTTTTAGCATAACCTGATTGTGGCATTATAACTTATCCTCCACTAGGTAATAACTTCATGAAAACAAGTATTGTGACTTTCCAGGCTCCCCAGTGCTAAGTACAGTGTCTGCCCAGCACCTAGTAATGTTCAGTTAATGTCTGTTGAACTAAATTGAATTATTGTAAAGAAACGTAGGGCCTAGGCCTTCTCTTCCATTTCCAAGGGGAGAGCAGTGTGCCCTACCATTTCTGTATTCATTCCCAGGTGAGCCTGAAACAGGATTCTTGTGGGGAGTTTGGCAAAGCCCTTGTTTTTATATTTGCTTTTCTCATCCTGGGTACTTCCAGTAGAAGTCAGGGGGTGGAGAGAGGGGGAGATTGCTGATGCGTACAACCAAGGTGCCTGCCTAGCATCCTTGGTGTGTTCCGTTATGTTGATTTGTGGTGGCACTGAAGTGGGTGACCCTGCAATGGACCTTTCCCCACACATCGTTAGGCCAACCTGAAGGCTCCGTTAGTTTTTTACTTGAGCAACTGTGTTTTCCTAATGTTCCTTCACCAAGTGCTGACATCATTTCATTTCCAGAGTCATTTTGGTTACATTTGAAACAGTCTTTTATTGCACTTTGGAAGCCTTTTGAGATGACAAATTATTTATTTCTATAATCAATTGGTGGTTCTTTTTGTTCTCTGGCTCTTCATGGTTGAAATTCCCTGTGTTTCATTTTGTTTGTTATCTGGCCAGAGGGCATTTGTCTGAAATATATTTCAACATCATTTCTAAAGAATATAACTCTTTTGCATTTATTCTCTCTGTTTACTCCTGAGTTTCTACTATTAATTAGCAAATTCATTTTCTGATAGCCACAATGAGGTTGGAATAAATGCACCCAGCTAGATATCCAGCAAAGCCCAATGTATTGAGAGTGGTAACAAGAGACCAATTCCATTCTGATAAACACTATTAAAAGGAAAAGATAAATCACATCTTATGGCCTTAGTCAGCAAGTTTTGTTCCACAAGAGGAATCTAAGCTGAACCATAGCTGTAATTTGGAGTCTTAGCTCAAAGCGACTGCTTTGTATTTTTCTCAAGGGTTGGAAAATGGAATCTGTATTCTGCTAGTCAGGCACACTGTAAAGAGTGCCACCTTCACCTGGGTTGTTTGGAAGACCCATAAGTCTTGGTAACTTGGTGGATTTTGATGCACGGCCATGAGTTCCACAGGGCATTAATTCTGCTCCATTGCTTGTCCATTTGAACTAAAAAGTGTTGGTGAATACATTATACTTGGGGGCCTCCAAATACCACTTGAGTTCATTGTCATTCTTGAGGTCACTGATCTCCTTTGCTATCTTTCAGTATACAGAGCACATTTGAAGTTTGTCGCTATTGTGTTCTTTTTCTTTTATCTTTGACAACTGCATCAGCGTTTATTCTTGAGGAAGTTAACATTGCCTTTTGTTCACAAAGCAAGATTATGTGGAAAGGTCAATGTGTGTGGCATAACACTCTGTTATATTTCTACAGAGAAATATATCTGCTATATTACAGTGATGCCTTGGGTTAAAGGCTAGCTTATGTATAGTGAATATCCATGTAGAAATGATCACTGTAAATTCATTTGTTATTTGAAAGAAACTACTTGCATTTAGAATATTTTATGTGTGGATCTATTAAAGGAAATGTAACCAAACCATTGCTACAGAGTTGGCTCTGTGGGGCTTGTGGAAACCATGCTTGTCTTCATCTGGTTGTCCTCAGGATGTCCTTCTTGAGGGGGAAAGTCACGGTTTGCAATCCACCTGGGGAGTTAGCCAAAAAAAATTTTTTTTTTCATTTTTATTAGGTATTTCCATTTTAGAGATTTGGGCTAAATCATGATAAATCTATTGTATTTCCTTCTACTTTTTTGTAATAGTGAATCTTATTTTTATGCTATTGATACTATGAATGCTTAGGTTTGAATAAAAATTGTGAAAGATGGAATTTTATAACCATGAAAAATAAAAAAACATACGTCAGTAACTCCTGCGGGTACATAGAAGTATATAGAAATTAAGCTGGAGGATGTGAAAAATCATGTTTTCAGCATGAAGCATCTGAATTATATCAGTAGGAGATCATCTGATCAGAAATTTATATGTGTAAGAGGTGCATGAATGTTTTATTGAGAAAAATGATGGGTCATGAAGGGTCCAGGCTTGGCATATGAATAGCAGATACAATCCAAGCATGTAGGCTTTATTAATATCTACTCATTTTCATTTTGTCAGAAATCCTTCCTAATGCTCTGTTATATGATATAATTGTAGGAGAATTAAACTTAACAGCTCAAACTTATAGAATTAATTGAATTTAGCCTCAACTCCAATTACTGATTTATTAGCCTTTTAATAGTTTGTGGTACAAAGGCACAGGGAGGCTGGTTAGACCACATGAATCTGCTAGTTCATGAATGCTAGCTAATGTGGGCAAAATTCCTTCTGTGGTATTCTGATGAAAGCTGATCTTCGTCTCGTCTACAAACAAGGTAAACATATAATTTATCATCTAAAGTAGGAGAATTTTGAAAGTAAACATTGTTGCTAATAATTAAATTAAATAAAGGTAACCTCACATTGTCAGATTTTATTGGAAATGAAATGTCTCTAAAATATTATCACTTTCCTGTTCTTGTGAAAAGATCTCTGTTCTTGTATAATTTTGGCTTAAAAAATTTTTGTTTGTTTGTTTTTTTGTAGAGATAGGGTCTCACTATATTGCCCAGGCTGGTCTTGAACTTGGCCTGAAGTGATCCTCTCACCTTGGCCTCCCAAAGTGCTGAAATTACACATGCATACAGGTGTAAGCTACTGCACCTTGTTCTTGTGTAATTTGTAGCAGAAATTTGAATTCATCTACCACAGGCTTGGCCAAAAATAAAGTAGTTATAGAAGAAACTGGAAAAGTTTTTATCTTGGACCAATAAATGTTGGGCTATGGAAAGAAACACTTGCTTTGATTTTATCTTTTTTTTTTTTTAATTTTTTTATTGTTTGTTGTTTATAGGGGTACAGGTGTTTAGGTTATGTATGATGCCCTTGCCCCCCCTTCCCCCCAAGTCCCCGTCCCATGATTTTATCTTGATGAGCTTAAGTCTAAACCTATTAAACCTGATTGGAAGAAAGAGAAACAGAAGCCTGTTTTTCCCTGGTAACATGACCGTTATTCAGAATGTATTATAGAATGGAGCAGGAAAGAGAAGCAGTTGAAAGACTGCCCATAGAGACTGTAGGAGTTTTTCAATCCAGCGAAGGAAGAGCCTATAGGAAAAAAGTACAAGTTGAGCACAGGAAGGAGCAGTTAACATGGCAGCAAAGAGATAAAAGTAAGCACTATTTCTCTCTTTTGTTTTCTTTTGAAGACATGAAACAAGTCAATCACAAGATTGACTTTTCTGTGGGTTCTAGAAGACCTGGAAATGCTGCCCTTAGGAGAGGCCAGCGGGTTTCTTCAGTCCAGTGGGTGAAGTAAAAAACATCTATCAATTGGATTTTGATGGCAGAGAGTATGAAATTATTCACTCAATATCCTTTATGTGGCTTTCTTTGTTTATTATATTTCTTCTTAATTAACTGGTAGAAAACATGTCTGACCTGTATGTCAGATATTTTCAGGAGTACAGGTTGGAGACTGGAAATTGGATAGGGCTTTTAAGGGGTTAGGTTAGGCAGCCAGTTTCAGCCCTACCTGAATATTAAAATTACCTCAGGAGCCCAAATTCTACTCAGTGTGAATCTTAATTGCTCTGGAGTGAAACCTGGATAACCCTATTTTTAAAAAGTTTCTCAGATAGTTCTAATGTGTAGACAGGCTTGGGAACCTCTTAGTTAGAGTATATGACAATATAGCAATGGTCCATGAAATTAATTCACTGGGGGAATTGAGAATGTTAAGCCTGCATAGCTTTATTTGAACGTCTGTAGTTCATTACCTTGGTTAAGGGCAGTGGTGAGATTCTCTCAGCTTTTACTGATCTGAATGACTTTATTTTGCTTTCACTTTTAGAGGATATTTGGTCCTTGGGTATAATCTAAGATTTCTCTTTCATCCCATTAAAGATATTATTCTATTGTCATCTGGTCTTCATGGTTTCCATTTAGAAGTCAGCTGTTATTGTCTTCGTTCTGCTGTAATGTGAGATTTTTCTTCTTTTCTAGCCTTGTTTTAGATTTTTTCTTTATCACTTAGTTTCAGCAATTTGATTATGATGTGCTTTGTTTCTGTTCTGTTTGTTTTTAAAGTGTTTCTTCTTTATTACTGAAAGACAAAGAATTGTCATATTAATAGAATGTTTCTTGGTGACATCAGATCAACACATGGCTAAAAGTTAAAATGCTTGGAATTTTTATCAAGGAAACTAAAACTAAACAGAAAATATTCATTACGCTATCATAGTATTAATATTTTTACCTGAAATCTGGAAGATTATAGTCAATTCTGAGGCATCTCAAGAAAGATATAGTAGGCTGGGCACGGTGGCTCACGCCTGTAATCCTAGCACTCTGGGAGGCCGAGGCGGGAGGATTGTTTGAGCTCAAGAGTTCAAGACCAGCCTGAGCAAGAGTGAGACCCCATCTCTACTAAAAAAAATAGAAAGAAATTATCTGGATAACTAAAAATATATAGAAAAAAATTAGCCGTGCATGGTGGCTCATGCCTGTAGTCCCAGCTACTTGGGAGGCTGAGGCAGTAGGATCGCTTGAGCCCAGGAGTTTGAGGTTGCTGTGAGCTAGGCTAATGCCATGGCACTCACTCTAGCCAGGGCAACAGAGTGAGACTCTGTCTCAAAAAAAAGAAAAAAAAAAAAAAGAAAGAAAGATATAGTAGATTAGGATTTGATGAATAAATATGTATATTTGGCTTTTGGTGATAATATCTGCCACATGAAAAATAATTGGGAAACTTCAATTTAGAAATTGAAAGCTGAAGTAGGATGTGATTGAAATTTATAAATTAAACAATGTATAAAGTGACACATGACCTTCAAACTGAAGGAACAGCGGGGCATTCTTTAAAACTTGTCCCTACATTTAGGTAAATGGAGGAAGTAGTTGTGGAAGATGTAGGGAGCTTCATAATGGGGGAATTTGTAAGTGAATTCAAGGACAATTTGAATGAATTTATGAAAGATAAATCTATGGGAGATAGAAAAAGGAGCTGGAATATGAATATGAATATATGAATGCATGTATGTGTGCACACACACACTACCACAGCATGTAATTTGGAGCCATTTGATGAAACAGAATATCAGATCATATTGTCCAGTTTGACACCATATTTACCATATTTTGATGTTGAAGTTAGAAAATGAAAAAGTATTTTGGAGCAGATATCAAGAAAACTACATTGTAGTGCTGGGCCTTGAGCTAATTCTTAAAGAGTCATTGAAAGGAGGCTAGAGCATGGAGGGAATAAGATATGTCAAGATAAATGGCAGACAGTGGGGGAAAAAAAGCAAGGGGACTGAAATTAGCCAGTTTGAGTAAGAGAGCCTTGTTACTGCACGACCACTGAATTGAAACCTTCCTGAGAGCTGGGATAGTGCAGTAGTTGAGAGGATGGGCTCTAGACCAATGGGTCCAATAAAAATATAATGTGAGCCATATCTCTACTTTTAAATTTCCTCAAACAAAAGAAATAAGTGACATTAATTGTAATATGTTTTTATTGAATCCCATATATCCACAATATTTTAACGTATGGTTAGTATGAAAAATTATCAATGAGATATTTTACATTCTTATGTATAATAGGTCTTTAAAAGCTCTGTATTTACACTTACAGCATGTTTTAGGTTGGAAACTAAATTTACATCAGAAATACTTAATCCATATTTAGATTTCATAAATTTATAGTTGAAAAGTATATATTTACATACTCAATAACTGAATTAACTTTTTTTTTTTTTTTTTTTTTTTAGGAACAGGGTCTCACTGTGTTCACCCAGGCTGGAGTACAATGGCATGATCATAGCTCACTGTAGCCTTGAACTCCTGGGCCCTGAGCTCAAGTGATCCTCCTGCCTCAGCCTCCTTAATAGCTAGGACTACACCACCACGTCTGGTTAATTTTGTAAATTTTTTTGTAGAAATGGGGTATCATTATGTTGCCCAGGCTAGTCTCAAACTCCTGGTCTCAAGTGATCCTACCTCCATCGCCTCCCAAGGTACTGGGATTACAGGTGTGCTCTTTGAGCATGCATGGGCAACTATTGGCTTTTAAAATTAAATTTAAATTAGTTAAATTAAATAAAATTGAAAATTTAGTTTCTCAGTTGCATTAACCATATTTCAAATGTTCAATAGCTATATGTGGCTATAGGACAGTGCAGCTCCAGAGTGTGATTTTTCAAAACCTGCCTGCATCTATCACTTTCTAGCTATTTGGACTAATTATTTAACTTTTTTAAGTCTTGTTTTCCTTATTTGTAAAATGAACTAGTATTACCTAGTTCATAGGAGTATTTTGAAGTCAGATAATCTGTGTAATGCCTTGCACATAGTAAGTGCTCATTGCTGGTTATTATTTGACAATTAGGAATCTAGGGATGAGAACCAGGCTGAGCTTGAGAATAATGGAGAATCTGTCTTGAATATCCTGACTTTGAGGTGAAGACAGAGAATCCAATTGAATAAGTGGATTAGAATTTAGGTGAAGTGCTTAGTCCCAGAGAAAGCATAGGAGAATAACACCTCATGGATGTTCTTTTGACTGCTACAGCAGTGATCATACACTTTTCTCTCTTTCCCACCAGATTGAACCATTAGGTGTCTCCTCGCTAGTGCAACTTTGAGACTCGATTTTAAGTGCCTGGAATTGTGCTTGCACATAGTAGGCATTTAAGAAATGCCTATTGAGCAAAGACATGGAATCAACCTAAGTGTCCATCAATGGAGGATTGGATTAAAAAATGTGAGATATATATATATATATATATATATATATATATATATGTATGCAATGGACTACTAGTCAGCTGTAAAAAAGAATGAAATCATGTCTTTTGCAGTAGCATGGATGGAACTGGACTCCATTATTTTAAGTGAAACAGCTCAGACAGAGAAAGAGAAACACTACATGTTTCCACTTAAAAGTGGGAGCTAAATAATGTGTACATATAGAAGCAGAGTGTAGAATGATAGATAGTGGAGACTTGGAGGGGCGAGGGGCTGGAAGAGGGGTGGATAATGGGAAGTTGCTTGATGAGTACAATGTGCATTGTTTAGTGATGGATGCACTGAAGATGCTGACTTCACCACACTGCAATGTATCAGTGTAGCAAAATTACACTTGTACTTCATGAATATATACAAATAATAAATGGGGAAAAAATAAAATAAAAAAAGAAATGCCTATTGAATGAACTAGCTGAAATCGCCAATGGACTAAATATAACAAGAGAATAGAAAATTGAATACTAAAATAAATATTTTAGAGGATTTTGGTCATTTACTATCTGAGCATATACTACTAAAGTAATGACAGTTCAAATTAACACTTTGGCATACTCTTAGATATATCTTTTGAAATTAATAAAAACCATCAATTTTGAACTAAAAGTTTGGTGTATAAAAGCTACTCCAAGAAATAAAATTCTTCATTCTCAAAAAGGTACTGTTTAATTGAAATTAATACAGTCCTTTTGGTTGTCGTTTTTCTCATTATTTGCATTTTTAAGCCCATGTTTATGTTTTTGAGAGTTTGAAGACTATGAAAGTCGTATGAAAGGTACAAAAGCGATTACCCAGCACTCCTCCCTCCTCACAAATCTTTCTCTCTCAACAGGTACACGTCAGAGAATTCTATTAGTGGACAACAAAGAGGCAATCTAGTTAGTGTGACGTCCCTTCCCTATTTGGTGACACTTTTCTATAGCATTCTTCAGGCTATCTCGTTTGACACTTTGGAACAGCTGCCAAGTCCTTTCCTGCTCCCTGTAAACAAGGCTGTCACTCACAGAGCATTCCCCTTACCTCGAGTAGGGAATGGAGGTTAATGACTTCGGAAATGGAAAACAGAACTACCATCAAAAGGACTTATAATACCAGGAGAATTATAGGAGAATAATTGAATCAAATAAAATAAGAATATAAATAGACCATGTTACAAGCTGCATTTGTTAAAAGGTTTCATATCAGTTGAAGTTTTGTGTTACCAAGGAAGAGTAATAAAAAGAAATAAAATAGATTGAAAATGGTTACCCTTGAGAAGCTATTTCTGACTTTTTGGCAGGATTCCCCTGTGGCTACTGATGCCCATAGAGTGTGTCTCATTCCTACTTTCTTTTCAACTTCAATT
>RJWJ010031590.1:0-19106 GCA_004363605.1 Indri indri
GCTTATAGTAAAATATGAGAGGAAAGAAATAAATAAAAGGAATTGTCAAGAAAAAAAGAACCAGAACTTGAAGATATGGCCAATTTCAATCTATTCATATTAAAAAATACATGAATAAGCTTGTTTTGAAGAGAACGCTAAGAGTGAGGCTGAAAGACAATCCGATAAAAGATTATGGATATGACTCATGAATACAATCAGCCACCTCACCAGAAGCAAGGAATGCAGATGAGATTATTCTAGAAGAGACACCGCCAGTTCGAACTAAAGAGTACAGAGAAAGAGGCATGGAATAAAGAAAGGTTATTAGACTTCTGGAATTCTACAGGATGGGATAATAAAAGTTATTCACCTGTGAACATGCTTGAGGGATATTTCAGGAAAAGGGGAGAATGTCCCAGGAGTCGGTTCAGAGATCATCAGAGCTGTCACTCCCCTCACAGGCTCAGGAGGCAAGGCTGCTTTTCCTCAGTTTCATAGGATGGGATCCCCAGCTTTGGGGACAGGGTAGACTCACCAAGCCAAAAGGCTGGGAGTACCTTGAACAGCTGTGGCGGTGACTCTGCTTCCCCCGTGGAGATGGAGGGCAGAGCAATAAGGATTATTCTTGAGATTTAAGATTATTATTTTTATTTATGTATTTATTAATTTTTATTTCAGCATATTATGAGGGTACAAATGTTTAGGTTATGTATATTGTCCTTGCCTCACCCGAGTCAGAGCTTCAAGCATGTCCATTCCCCAAAGGGTGCGCACTGCACCCATTAGGTGGGTATACACCCATCCCCTCCTCCCCACTCCCATCTGCCCGACACCCAATGAATGTTACTACTATATGTGCACTTAAGTATTGATCAGTTAATACCAACTTGATGTATAGGACTTGCTTCGATAGAGTTCAGGATCCATCACCCCTTTCTTCCTCTTGATTTCTCCCTTTTAAAATGGGAACCTATGCCTGAATTACCATTGTATTT
Organism: Indri indri; assembly: GCA_004363605.1. Lineage (NCBI taxonomy): Eukaryota > Metazoa > Chordata > Mammalia > Primates > Indriidae > Indri > Indri indri. The sequence continues at coordinate 978 of RJWJ010031590.1, forward strand.
TGGAAGCACGTAAATTGTCTGATTTCACATGTTCACAGCTGCAGAGGAATTTTGCCACAGGATGAATTGTACCTTAAGTATCATTCATATCTGATTCAGATAATATTTATATGAGACTTTGGACTTTAGAGTTTATGCTGCATTGAGTTAAAACTTTTGGAGCTTTTGAGATGGAATGAATGCCTTTTGCATGTGAGAAGGTCATGAATTTGGGGTGGCAGTGACAGACTGCTATAGACTGAATAGTACGTCCCCCCCCATAAATTCATATAATAAAGCCTTAACTCCCAATGTGATTATATATTAGATAGGGCCCTTATGAGGTAATTAAGGTTAAATGAGGTCATACAAGTGGGGCCTTAATCATACAGGATTAGCCACTTTAGAAGAGGAAGAGAAAGAGATCTTTCTCTCTCTGAGCTCACAGAAAGAAAAGGTTCTATATTTGAAAATGTTCCCTGCTTACAAGCCAAGAGAAGAGGCCTCAGAATGAAACCAACCTGGCTGCCACCTTGACCTCGGACTTACAGTCTCCAAAGCTGTGAGAAAATAAATTTCTTTTGTTTACATTACCCTATCTATGGTATTTTGTTATGGCAGCCTGAGAAGACTAGGATACCACTTAATACATAGACATTCATAACCTAAAAAAATAATTTGTTGCACTTTTTCTTGCATTTGATGTTGGATAAGTAATCTCTTAGAACCCATTATAGGACAAATGCTTTACCGATGCCCTATAAGTTTGTTCCTCTGCCGTCATTACTCATTCTTGGCCTTTTTGTGCCTCTTTAAGCATTCTGCCATAGGCAAAGTGCAGTGATTTCTCCAATTTGTAAATTTAGAAAAATTGAAATGGGCATTCTCACTTCAACTTCTAACTTTTTTCTATTTTGGCGCAAACTGCTTGTTGGAGTACTAGCTCTCTACTCCGCTTTGCTGTCAGTCATATCTGGACAGGTGCCTTTGCCCCACAAAATGGGGAGGCTTGCTCAAATCTAGTGTGCTTAAATTGGGATTGCCTGCCTGTTTATGCAGTTCAGTTAGCAGGACATTGACTCTCACATTGTCTTAGAACATCCAACATAACATTTTTTAATAATAAAAGCCAATCACAGGTGATTAAACTGCCACTCAATACCTGGAATAAAAAAAGAGAAAGCTGCATCTATTTGTTATTATAGTAAAGGAGAGATACATTGGCCAGACTGCTGATCTTAGAGGCATTTGCGGCAGCATAGAGTTTTAGAATTATTGAATTTTCAAAGGCTTACAGGCTTGATGCCATTTTTAGGAGGGATTACACAGGTGAGACTGTTGCAGATAGGTTGGCATATAGAGATATATATTGGGAAAGAGGCCTTTCCTGATTGGCTGACTTTCAGAAGGGAGGGTCTAACAGTGACTGGTTGGTTGCAAAACCTAGTTCATTGACATGAATTATCATCGAAATATTGAAAGGGTTTGAAACTCTTTTGATGAAACTCTTCCAATGGCTATTTTTTGTTACCATGGCTACCAAACAATCTTGTCTCTTCCTAATCTGTGCAAACTTTTCTTTTTTAATTAATTAGGTGATATTTTGATCTACCATCTAGTTTTATTCTTTCTTTTGTTTTTTAAGTTGTTCAGAAGCTGGTCCGGGAAGAGGGGTGTTATTTATTGGGCTCCCTTAGACCACCAGCAAACCCTGTTAATGCATTTTAAATGACTTCTAAGTAACATAATGATGAAGGCAAAAGAAAAGTTCAGTACTACAGCTACCAGTTACGAAGAGAGAATTTTTGCTGTACCAAGTTCCTTTCGAAAATAGATTTTTACATGGATATTAATCACTAGCTTGTTCAACTCTTTGTAATATCCCACAACTTTTTTCTTGGGCTTTTAATGATGCTTTTTATCTTTTCTTCTTTCTTACTCTATCAGTCTGAGCAAAGTTAAATCAAATCAATAGTTTTCTCAGAGTTTTGTTATTTTTTTGCCTTTCATAATCTTTTTATTTTGGTTATGGCAAAATCATTTTCTTTATGAAGAAAATAGATTGTCTTTGACACAAAAAATCTTGCAGTTTGCTTTGTTGCCTAGAAGAATCAAATTTTCCATCCTTCTTTTTGATTCCTTTGTTTTAATTCAGGATTCAATTTCTTCACAGTTCTTTCTGTTTTTGTTTCTGTGTTTCTATAGTCAAATGTTTGCTGGTATAATAACACATTTGAAAGCCATAGTTCCAAATCTAGCATTTCAGTGGCTCCCCATTTCTCGCCTTGTGTGATGTATGTCCTTTTTATATCCTCAGGCCCATTCTCATATTTATACTCCTCATAACCAATATCAGAGTCATATTTTTTCTTTTTCTTTTTTTTTTTTTTTTACAGTTTTCCCACCTTGAAATTGCTCCAATACCCTCCAGGAGCTATTTGTATTGCTTCTTTCATTTCTTAAATGCCATATCACCTTTCAAAACTCAACTCAATATTCACGGCCCCTTTTCATCTCTCTTGAGCCTTTCCTGATGCTTATGACCTAAGTAATAAGGGCGAACTTTATAGTAGTTAAAATGCGGACTCTGGCTTTATCACATGAAATATATGGGACTCTTGGGTTAATTGTTTAACATCTTCTTGCCTCAGTTTCCTCGGCGTTTCAATGGGAATATATATATCCTTATAGGGTTGCTACAAGGATTATTTGCATAATTATAAAGTATTAGAACACTGCATAGTACAGAATGAGTACTTGACAAATGTTGATTTTTATTAAAAATGCCCTCACAGTAAGCTGTGCATAATTTATTGCAATTCTTACATTTTAGCAGATTTTAAAAATTTGTTGTTAATGTTTTTCAATGTGTATTACCCTAAATACTAAGCTCCTTCCTTGGATATCAGAGGACATGTTATAATTTTTGTGCCATCTGCATGACATATAAGGCTTAATACATAGGTTCAGGACAAATTTATGGATATGATAAATATATTAATGTAAATGTGATTAGTTTCTATTGTACTGTAATTCAAATCAATGTAAATCAATAAACATTTTTAAAAATGTCTGTTCATGCAAGGTGCTTAAATTGTGAGCTAGGGATCAAAACTGAATAATTTATGTACCTACATTTACGAACCTTAGAATCTGGTGGATAAGACCGGGACATAATTATTACAAATATGTAGCTAAATATCCAAGGTTTTATTATAGCATAGAAACATAGAAACATGTAAAGGAAGAGAAATAGTATATAAAATAAATAAAACCATGAAGAAATTTGCTTTTCACCAGGAAACTGTAAGATGAGACATTTTCCTAACTGTCGTATTGGTTAGACAGAGAGTTTGCTGGGAACCAGAGAGCAGGAAATTCTAAACTTAAAGAAAAACGTAAGCAAATACATGGATGCATTAAATTACATATCATGTACCAGTAATGCTAACTCTGTAATGGGGGTATGAGCATACCCCACAGACCCCAAACTGCAAATAAAATCATAATCATAAAAACAAATGTATGGTATGGGGAGATGCTCTTTTGATCAGCGTATTAGAAGTACTAAGACAACATTAACAAAGAATAACTTCTGAATTAAAAAAATGAAAACAGGGCTGGGTGCGGTGGCTCACGCCTGTAATCCTAGCACTCTGGGAGGCCAAGGCAGGAGGATCACTCGAGGTCAGGAGTTTGAGACCAGCCTGAGCAAGAGTGAGACCCTGTCTCTACTAAAAATAGAAAGAAATTAGCTGGGCAACTAAAAATGTATAGAAAAAATTAGCTGGGCATGGTGGCGCATGCCTGCAGTCCCAGCTACTTGGGAGGCTGAGGCGGAAGGATTGCTTAAGCCCAGGTGTTTGAGGTTGCTGTGAGCTAGGCTGACACCAGAGCACTCTAGCCCAGGCAACAGAGTAAGAGTCTGTATCCAAATAAATAAATTAATAAAAACATGTATCTAGACTTTTTAAAAATTGCTTGAAGGTCTGGAAACATGGTTAACATACTTACAATGCAATTAATAGGAGTTGAGTAATACCTGCTCTGTCTAACTGGCCCAAGACAAACCTCTAGCTTGCCACATGCAGGCACATCATTGCCTCTTTTCTCACTAACATTAGGAAGAGTTTCACTAAGTCCTTTCATTGTCATGCTTGCATGGTTATTTGGTTTTATACCAGGATTCTTTGCTCTTTAATTTTTATTCTTGAAGATAGTAAGATTATGATCCTGGTATAGTGTAATCAGTCAAAGAAGAAATTCAAAGGTCTATTAAGAACTATGAATTCCCTTCTTGACCTGTCACATGTCTTTGAAAATATTAGCAATGCTGTGCTTCTTTAATACAACTTCAGTATTTCTTAAATACATGTGCAATTGTTTGTATTAATTTTAAAAGAATCACATATTTTTACTCCTTTTCAGAATTAAAAATATAATGCTACCATATGGTCAGGCATCACTTCCCCTTCTTTCTTTGCTCAATTAACTCCTCCTTATCTTTCAAATTTCATGTCAAGAGTTGCTTTCTCAGGTGTCTCATTTGAATGTCCCCCCAGGGTAGGTCAGATTTCATCGCGTGTCTACATAGATTTCTTTGTTTTGTATTTTTCTTTACATTATGTCCTTATTCGATTAAGAATTCTCTCACACACTAGACAATACACTATGGGAATGACACTATGAATATTTACTCTTAATCTACTACTAGTCTGTAAGATGTTGCATAACATAAATTAATAGGTCCTCAATAATCTTTTGTTGAATGAATAAATGTATCAGAAAGACAAAGTATATTTGAAAGCTTATTATTCATGTTATACTCCATCTGGTACAGAATCCTGTTAGGTCTGGGTGGAGGGCAAATAGGTGGCAAGGCAGATAGAGGAAGTGGCTAAAGGTGGAGACCAGGAACCAATCAGAATGCAGAAAAGAAACTGCAACATCAGATATTTGTGACTAGAGAATTTTCCCTAGACAAAGCATGTGCAGTGAGGAGCTCCTAGTGACTTTAACTGACATCAGGATCATTACCATCTAATTGGCATTATGGTTTTGCCCCGCTGGTGGGGTTTTCGTGAAGGATTCTGGGAAGACCCATGTATAAAACGGAAACTGTTAATACAACCCCAACCTGTTATGTAACCTGTTATATAACGCCAGCCTGTCAATCACCCAAATGCAGAAGACAGCAACCAATCCCACCCAGGAGGGAAGCAGGACAAACTAGTGATCATATAAAGAAAGTGTGTGCTAGGAATTTGAGATCTTCTCCACTCACTGAAAAATGACTACTCTCTCCCTCTGAGACATACTTTCCCTTTGCAATAAATGCTGCGTGTGTGAGATTGCTTTGTATTTGTGATCACTCTGTCATCGGTTCAACTGGATATCGGTACTCATTCTTGATACTGGGAACGGAGGACCAGAGAACATCGAGACAGACCTAACAATCCTACCCAAGAATAATAAAATAAAAACAGTAATCTAAAATGTAAACAATTACATCAGTGCAATATTAAAATTGGAATAAAAATATCACATGTCCATTATTTTATAGTCTTATAATTTTAATCTTTAATCTATAATCTATAATTAATTTTCATGTATCATTGTTATACAATCTATATGAAAAAGATCCCTGCTAAGTTATAAAAATAATACATGATTTCCAGGGGGTATAAATTTAATTTCTTGGACAAGAGAATCTTTATATTATCTAAAATACTTTATTAACTGATTAATTGGTTTATATTTGTGGTGTACCTGAAAGAAATTGGAATTGAAATTACCCTTTTTTTAAAACATGGAATCATAGTACTCTTTTGACATGCATCATAGAATGTTCATGAGTGATTTTGGTGTTCAAAATGGCTGCCTAGAAAAATAGAAATGGTGAGATAGATTCACATTTTATTATATTCTTGCCCTTATAAACTATTTTGCATACATCTCCCTTATTTATATTCCCATTCCCTCATCAGTGTAAACATAACAAAGGTTATGTTTCATTTTGATATTAGGGAATCCTTGCAGAACAAAGAGGAGTAATATTGTGTTTAAAAACAAAACAAATTTCTTCCAAAAACCAGAACATTATACTATTCACTTGTATCAAAAGGAGATTGTTTTTGTATAAACTGAATTGAGTGTGAGAAATAAATATAGTGGCTATTGGTAAGATTACATCCATATAATTTTCAAATCTGGTAACAAAATATGTTACCTGATTTGAAAATGCGTCATTTCTATAATGAGTTTATGTTAGTACAAAGTGTCAGACCAGTAGCTCTAGGGTGTGAAGTTCTGTTTGTCCACCTACTTTTCATCCTATTTTTGATCCTTAAACTGAAGTGATATTTGTGTGTTATAATTCCACGGTTTTGCTATCTTTGACACTTCTCTTCATATACACTTCTCAACAATAGAAGGATACCAGAAAAGAAAAAAAAAACACAGAAACTTCTTCTCATTCTTGGCACCATCGGTACCACTGCAAATACTGTGGGGAAAAAAATGGAAAAAAATAAAAAAATCTAGACTCCTCACACAAAGCCCTTATTTCCCAGACATGTACATTTTCTTCTGCTTTGCCTAGAGATAACAGATGGCAGGGTGGTGATTTGAGATGCTAATTAGGCTGTTGTGTTTTTCAGCTAACCTTAGGTAGACACAGTCCTTTGAGGGCTGATTACTGCTATGCCATTTTAAAATGCTAGCAGATAACCATTAAACATCCTTTAGTAATGCACTTTTTATAAACAATAAAATTATGATTAACTCTAGTATAATAAAAAACTCTATGCCAGCAAGACAGTAATTAAATGCACTGTGGCATTTTAAAATAGTGATTTTCAAGTTTTAACTGAGCTCCAGAACTAGTAGGTGCACAAGAAATGAAAACTAGTAGCATTTTTATGTGATTTATTGAACTCTCTATAACAGGGTGACACAAAGGGAACTCTCATGGAAATAGACAAATGCTCTATGGGTAGAGTTAAGAGATGGGAAAATTGAATCTAACTCAGACACCTTGAATAAAATATTGAAATCCGGAGGAAAAGAAATTATACATTATTTATGAAAGATATATTAGGAAAGAACTATGATTAGATTCATGAGTGGATAGTGATATTCTGTACAAAGAAACATTTTTATCCAATTGGATTATTCATGTTTTAAACTATCACAAGAATTGTAAATGATATTTATATCAATGTATATTGAATAACATCTTAAATTTACTAAATGACAAAAATTATTCATGTACATGGAAAACACATTTGGATTAAAAAAAAAAATCTGCATGTCAAAATGTAATACTTTCTCCTGAGCCCAAAATAATATATTTTAAAAATGTGGACATATTTTTTTCAAGAATCAAGATGAAAATATTTAAAATTTAAGTTTGATCTCAGATCTGCAAAGTTGTTGCAAATCTGACACTAAATGTAAGTCTAATATCTAAATCACTGCTGGATTTTGTAGTAGTATAAAATGATCTCAAGTCTACTATAAAATGTATTTATCTGTCCAGGGCTAGGAGCAGAGTGAAGTAGTTAAAAGCAAACATTCTGGAGTTAAATTTCCTGGTTCGAATTGTGTTCTTCCCATTTATTTTCTTTATGAAATTAGGCAAGTTCCTTAACCTTCTTTAACTTCAGCTTCCTCAAGATACTTAACATTACTTCTGTGAAAACTAAAGAAAACTAAAGAACATTAAATATTTAGCACACAGCCTAGGTAATGATAAATACTCTACAGATGATACTAGATATTATTGCTGTTGTCATTGTCTTTGGAAGGCTGGGAAGGAGATAAAATTATGTGTAAATGTAATATCCACTAATGGTAAACATAGATCAGAAAAAAATTTCCTAAAAGTTTTATAAAAAATCATGCCTATAACTGGCATAATTTCAATATTTGTGTTTTGTGTTGGTATTCAATGAGAATTCAAAAGAATTTAAAAATATTTAAATATATAAACCATATTTGTGTTAGTAAAAACCTTTCACTGTTGTGAATCTACTATAAAAATGGGCTACTTTTGAGCATAGTTGCATTGGACATTCTCAGTTGCATTTCCAATACTCAGAGATATCTATGTTAATATGCTTTTCCTTCTAAGATTTATAAGTCTCTCTCTAAAACATAGTGTGAGGAATATCCATCGAAGTAAAAGCCTATAGAATCTAATAAAGTCAAGAATTAGCTAACCTTTTCTTAGTTTTGGAATAAATTCATTAACATCAGAAAATTGGACATTCAGTTCTGCATTGGCACCAGTATTTTGTCTGCAGATGGTATATAAGAGAGATTGTCTTCCAGGACTTCATTTTTTATCTACAACTAATATATCGATTATGTTTCTTTTTAAATTAAATTAGTTTATGTTAACACAGGATTTCATAATTTCAGGTAAAATTTCACATTATTTCATTTTATTTTCCAGAGAACTACTTTCTCTGTTCCAAGATATGATCCATTTGAGAAATTCTACCCTCCGTTTCACAGATTTGGTTTCTCAAAGAAGTACATATAATCCTCATTTTAGAAATGATTTAAACTTAGAGAAGCTAAATGACTGTCTAAAAAATACAATAAATTAGGGGCAGATTCATAGTTATAACCTATATATTTACTTCTATTTTAATGTACTTTCCACTATGTGTCGTTTCTTCATTCTGTGTGTGTGTGTGTGCATGCGCACTCATGAGGGGTTGCATGTTGAGGCCCCTTAACTTGTACTCGTTTTTCATATTATCAATATTATTTTATTATTCTTTAGAACGTGAGAAAATTATTCTCGTCTTCGTAACTTGCTTGATTACTCTCTATGCCACCTCCACTCTTCTTGACATTTTTCAGCTACTTTGAAATTTTGGTCAAAACAAAACATAAAAGAATTTACGAACTTACTTCTCTTAGGAAAAAGAGAGAAAAATAAAAACATAGACTCTATTTTATTCAGTCCTGGCTTTTGAGTTTGACAATATTAAGCAGCAACCAATAGAAGAGTTTGCTATTTTTCTATGAAGTTAGTATCCAAAGCTCTTTAATTTTTATTTTAATTCGGCAGCATATGAATGTATAATTTCTCTATTGCTTTGTGTTCTTTTGTATTTATAATATAAATATGTAAAATGCCTATGAATAAATGACTGCTTGCTTTTTGTGGCTTCTAGTCAAATCATCATCATTTTAACAAATCATTCTGTCAGCTGGTTAGGGCTTCGGTTCCGGTGTATATGGCGATTGGTAAAACTCAGTCCCCAACTTCAGGCACTTAAACCTAGTATAATGTGGGGATGCATAAAAATATATCTGTAATGCAATGACTTAGGAAAATTGATGGGTAGTGTAGTAGATTTGGCAGCAGGAATACTAATGAGGAGACTGCTGCACCAATCCAAATAAGATATCAGGATTCAGAATGTTGTAGTGGCAGTATGATGGAAAAAAAAAAGAATATTAAGGGGCATTTTTAGATAAATTTTAGTCAGTCTCATTCGGTTTTAGTTACCCTCTGCTTGCTTCCTGTCTGTCTGTTCCCTGAGGTGAACATATATACTATACCTTTTTCCCCCGCTACATCATCAAAAAATAACCTCTAGACATGAAAGAAAAAAAAAATTGGCTAATTTCCAATTGTTTTATTTATCTGAGACTTTTAACTTTTGATGTTGACAATTCCAAACTTACATGAAAATTGCAATGCTAGTAAGGAGAAACTCTTTGAGGGTAAGTTGTACACATGGTGTCCCTTTACGCCTGAGTACTTCTGTGTGCATTCTTAATACTAAGGACTTTAGCCTACAAAACCACTAAACAACAGTCAATTTCCTGATTTGTTTCAATGTCTCCAATGTCTTCTTTAGCCACTCAGTTGTCGTTCTCTGGATAAGCTCCGTTTTTACTTTTCTTTTATCCATCTATTTATCTGTTTTATAAATTTAGAGTTTCATGTACAAGGCTCTAGCTAATTTCCAGTGATGCCTGGCCCTAAATAGAAATGTAATTACACCTAACACATCCCACAAAAAAAAATCTCCCCAAAAGTAGAGGCCCTGAGCTCTCTATCCAAGACTGTGAAATGGTGCTAATAATTATCTAGCCAGAAATGATGCTCTATTCTCTTCTTCCTGGCCAGCCTCAGGAAGGAACTCACTTCCCATAGCAATGTTCACGAAGTTGAATTATGCTAAAGCCTGTGCTCTGAAGCTAAAAAAGCTGATTTACTCAATGAAACTCCAACTTCTGCCATAGGAAAATGTACTCTCATTTTCTCTCCCTCTCAACCCTCTTCTATCCTTCTCTCAGAATTTTGCAATAACAAAGCCAAAGTTATTGCAAATACAACCAGTACTCCCTTTTAAAGAAATTTTGTTAAAGTACAAGGGCAAAGTATAATTACATATTTATACATCATATAGTTACTCGAATAATTATACTTTAAACATGTAAATTTTATAAATGTATTCTTTAATAGTAAAATATGTCTTTCTCTAATTGAACATGGTATAACTATTCCCATAGTTATACAGAATATATTCTAAACACTGTGTCACTTGAATAATTTTACATTAAGCATATACTTTACATGAATGTTTTCCACGGGCAAAGCACAGCTTTCCTATAAAAATGAATTTAATGTCTTTTCTCATAAAATTACACAAGTTTTTGTTTCCTTTATTTAATGTTGAAAAAGAGCACCTATGGAAATTATTGTAACCAGAAATGAGTTCATCTACAATGTCTATTGCCTATAGTGCTTCACCTCAACCTATTAATTTGATTTTAATATCTAACTGGAATATCTTAGAAACTGGTCTTTTCACTCCTGATTTGATTGCAACTAATTGATGGTTACATTTCATTGCATGAAACAATGATGTCAAATGCGGTGTTTTTTCAGTTGTTCCTACTTTGTGAGTTCAGATAACTTTAATTCACCAATTTTCATCTATTCATTTATTTTCTTAGTTAGATAAAATATTTTACATATTTTCACTTTAAAAATAATTCACATGCGTGGTGTTGAAATTGTCCAGTATCTTGACTGTGGTGGTGGATAAAATTATATAGAACCTAACACACACGACGACAAACAAAAAAATGAGTACAACTAAAACTGAGCAAATATGAATAAGATCAGAGTTTTGAAGCAATGTCAATATCTTGGTTGTGATATTATGCTGTAGTATTGCAATACATTACCTTTGGGGGAAACTTGGCAAAGTCTGTAATGTATCTCTCTGTATTATTTCTTATAACTGCATGCAAATCTACAATTATCCTAATAAAAATGTCAATTAAAGAAAGAAAACTGTCCATGTTACTTTTAAATAACCTTATTCCTGTTAAATATAGTTAAGAAAAAAATTGACATCACATGCATATTCATTCCATATTACTTTGAAGTTTATCTCAAGGAAATATATTAAATTCAGTTTATGGTGAGACTCTAGGCAAATGAATATCATAAAATAATTATATTTAATATCTGATTATTTAAAATGAGGTGTAACTTATTTGTTAACTTTGGAAAAAGGGAAAATATTCATTTGCCTTTGGCAAACAAGGAACTCATTATGGGGCTAATTGGGCTACTTTTGTGAGGAGAAAGCTAAATAGTAAAAAACTCAACAATAAGAAAACTAACAACCTGATTACAAAATGGGCCAATGGTCTTGATTTCTAGGGGTTGGGAGTTCTTGGAGGGATGAATAGGAAGAGCGTGGAGAGTTTGTAGGCCATTGAAAATGCTCTGTATGATACTGTAATGGTACAAACATGTCATTATATGTTCGTGCAAATCCATAGGCTATACAACATCAGGTGTGAACCCTAAAGTAAACTATGGTCTTTGGGTTATTATGATGTCAGAGTAGGTTCATCAGTTGTAGGAAGGGATACTTTGATAATGGGGGAAGCTATCTATATGTGGGAACAGGATGCATATGGGAAATCTCTGTACCTTTCTTGAATTTTATGGTGAACTTACAACTGCTCTAAAAAATAAAGCCTTAATAACATTTTGAAAAAGATAAATAGATATTATCTTTCATATGTTTTAACCTCCTTTTTTTATTGCTTTATCTTACTTTGTTTACTTCCTCACCTCCACACCTCATCTCTAATCCATTCTCCATGGCACAGCTAGAGCAGCCCTTTTCCATTCCATGCCAAATTCAACATGTCTTACCTGTGAGAGGCAGATTGGCCATGAGGCTAAAGGAGTTTTAGCTTAAGGGTACCTCACATGCACAGACCCCTCCCAAGATTTTGTGCTTATTTTTGTATTTGTAATTTTCTGTTATTTTCTTAAACAGAGAACAAATATGATTAAACTTCAGGATCCATGAAGCTGATATCCAATGCTAAGCATCTTGAAAGTGATGAACAATTTCTGTTTCTGGGTTTTCACCTTCCCTATTTATCCTCTGAAACTTACTCCCAAAATCATAAATAACCTTCTTTTTGCTAAATCCAATGGATTTTTATCAATCCTAGTCTGTTTACTGTTCTGTGTCCTGTGATGCTATGGTTTAAAATTATTTTTTCCCTGCCAAACTCATGTTGAAATATGTTCCTCAATGTGGCAGTGTTGGGAGGTGGGGTATAGTGGCAGGTGTTTTGGCAATGGGAGCAGGTCCCTCATGAATAGATTAATGCCTTCCCTTGGAGGTGAGTACTGTTCTCTCTCTTGGGAATGAATTAGTTTGGCAGAGCAGTGTTAAATGAGAGTATGGCTTCCTTGGTTTCTCTTTCTTGCTTCCTCTCTCACCATGTGACCTCTGTGCACGAACCAGCTCTCCTTCCACTTTCTGCCATGAGTGGAAGCAGAATGAGGCCCTTGCCGGAGCCAACTGCCCAATCTTGAACCTGCCAGTCACCAGCATTGTGAACCACATAAACATCTTTTCTTTATAAATTGCCCAGCCTCCCATATTCTGCCGTAGCTACATTAAATGGCCTAAAGCTTGCAGCATGACTACTTTTTCCTTAAAGCACTCCTGTGGTTTCTGAGACTGAGCAGAATCCTGGATTGCTTCTACTGAACTAAGTGTTCTTTCGGGTTCCTATTCCATTGTTCATCCCTGAAGTGTTCCCATACTATGCTCATTCTACACAAATTACTTAACACATGCATTCACCGTCATGATATCAAATAGTATCCATATGCTTATTCATGTATTCGGCCATTGTATGTTGAACTCTCACTTCATGAAAGGCACTGTGTTTAGTATAAGGGATAACACCTGAGCAAAGAGATAATTCTCATTGTCCTTAAATAGTCATAAAAATAAATTGTTAAATACAATCTGTGATCATAATTATTTAGGGAAAAAATATACTGCACTCAGTAAGTGTACAAAAGTTGGACCTAATAAGTGTTTCCTTGGGGACGTTATATTTGGCCTGTGATTAGTTATAGAAGCAGGAATTAAGTTAACTTAGTGAATGATTAAAAGTGTTGCAGGTTGTGGCAGCAGCAGAGTAAAGATTCTGAGGCAGTATACAGGGCTTTTAAAATTGTGGCTATCTATCATCAATTGCATGTTCTTTTGTACTAGCACCTTAATCTACTACTGTAGGATTATCTCTCCTCTACTGGAATGTGTTAGGTGTGCTGTTGATCAAGATTCCCTGCCTTTCCCTTGTCAAGGACTGTGTATGTAATCCAAGTTAGGCTAGTCATGGGCTTTCTCCTTGAAATGTAAAATTTTAACAGAATAAAATAATACAATTGGAATGCAAATTGGACTTCATTCATTGTTGTATGGCTACTTATATGGAATTTTAAAACTGATCCCACTCTGTAGATCCCAGAGAAATCTCTCTCTCTTTCTTTCTTTTACTGTGGCTATTTCTCTGGCTTTCTTGTGAGTGCTGTGCACTCTCCCATATAGTTTCTGATAATTTCTCTTTCTGCTGATGTTACCCCAATTCAATTTCAATACCTCACATTGAAAGGCCCCTAGTGAGATACATAAACACACACACACACACACACACACACATATACATATAACTTTTCTTTGAAAATGAGTATGGGGTTTTTGAATGAAAAATTGCTCATTAGAGATGAAAGGAAAGAAGGGAGGAGTGAAAGAAGATAGATTAGGCCATAGGAAGACATATATCATACCAATTTTCAGTCTAGTTTAAGAATTAGGTCTTTATTCTAAGATCACAAGGGAGCCATTATTATAAAACATTTAAGCAGATGGTTTACATGACCAGATTCATATTTTTAAAACACAGCTCTGGATTTCATTAAGAAAATACAATGTAAGCAAAAAGAGTAAATGTGGGACCATTTAGGAAGCAATTACATTAGGAAAGTGAGAGTTAAGAGGGAAAAACAGATGGATTTTAAAAGAATTTAGACGGCAAACCTGACAGATTGGTCTCTCATGGCAGCAGAAGGAAGGGCGGCTTCTCCAAGACGACCTTGCGTTTCTTGAAACCCCAACGTATAAAGATGGCATTGTGGAAAGCATTGCTTAAATTTCTGGCTTGTAGAATTTGATGTTTCAAAATGCCATTTGGTAATGAAATAGGGAATAATGCATTATAGTTAGATTTAAGTAAAGGCATATTTTGAACTCACTAAATTATTGATGATTTTGTGACATCCAAGAAGAGATAACCAGTAGGCATTGGTTATTTGTGTTTGAAGCGTGGAGAGTAGTTTGGGAGTTATCCAGCACTGTGTGTTGTCCAGCACAGACATTTTAAAATAACTTTTTATTTTTATTTATGTATTTATAGATTTTTATTTCAAAATCTTAAGGGGGTACAAATGTCTTTGGTTACATGGATCACTTTTGTAATGCTTGAATCACAGCTGTAAGGGTGTCCATCACCCAAATGGTATTCATGGTACCCGTTAGGTGGGTTTTCACCCATCCCTTCCTACCGCCACTCCCCTGCTTGATTTCCTCTGAGTTTTACTTCCCTCTGTGCACACGCGTTGATCAGTTAGTTCCCATTCAATAGCGAGGACATGTGGTTTTTGTTTTTCCATTCTTTAGATGCTTCACTAAAGATAATGATCTCCAATTTCATCCACATTTTTGCAAAAAGTATTAATTCATCCTTTTTATGGACGAGTAGTACTCCACGGTATACATATACCACATTTTGTTAATTCACTCGTGAACTGATGAGCACTTGGTTTGTTTCCACTTCTTTATAGTTCTGAATTTTCCTGCAATAAACATTTGAGTGCAATTGTCTTTTTGATAAAATGACTTATTTTCCTTAGGTTATTCCCAGTAGTGGGATTGCTGGATGAAATGGTAGGTCTGCTTTTAGTTCTTTGAGGAATCTCTATACTGTTTTCCATCAACATTGGACTAATTTTCAGTCCCTCCAAATACAGTATATAACAGTATATAAGTATATAAGTTATACTTATATAACAGTATATAATTTCCTTTCTCTCTGAATCAACACCAGCATCTATTGTTTTTGGATTTTATTTTTTTAATAAAAGCCATTCTAACAGGGGTAAAGTGATATATCATTCTAGTTTTAAGTTTTATTTCCATGATGATCAGTGACATTGAGCATTTTTTAATTCAGCACAGACATTTTTACGTTCCAAATACATATAGCTAGCTTTCAACTCTGCATTTCCACTTGGAGGCCTCCAAGACACCTCTCACATGATGTGTTAAAAAGTGAACTGGTCCTGCACCACCCTTAAAAACCACACGCTGTTCCTCTTCCTTTATCAGTCATCTCAATGAAGTCCATCATTATCTACCTAGTTGCCACAGTCATTAATCTATGAATCTGACTTCTGTACTTCCCATATGAAAAATCAACAAGGTCTATTTACATTGAAAATTACTCTCACATTGTTTGATTTGTTTATATCCTCAGGTCATTTCATAATCCTTTGCATTTATTATGCAATTGTGAATATTAAACTTTGCATTTCATCTAGAAGTTAAATATGTTCCAAAGAGTGATATGCGTGCTCCTTTAACATCAGTCATTATTCTCCCTGGTTTTATTATTGCTATTAGGTGGCCATATCTAAATTTAATGAAGCATTTATTCTCAATCAAGAAGACCATTGAGATGATACAATTCTATAAGTCTTTGGTGTGAAATCACAGTAATAAACTTTATTTGGTGTGAGATGAAAAATGATTGAATATACTTTCTATTTATTAATATCATTTTATTCTTCCTCTATGATATTTAGAAGTGAAGTAAATAGTAAAAGATATTAAATTTTTTTCTTAATCTTTTCTGTGGACTTCAGTGTTTAACAACTAAGGTGTTAAAGAATAAACTCGCTGGGCAAGGACAACCTACTCTTTTTTAGATATTCACTTCTGAGATACCACAGTAAATTCAATCTTCATCACAAGTCAACTCTTCCTGAATATGTAAATTTTTTAAAGCATAAGGTAAGGGAAATACTGACAAAAATTAGCATATGTTGCTTACTAAAGTATAGGTTTTGAAATAGTTATTTTGAATGTTAACATAGTAAATTCAGATTTTTTTATCCACACAAAGTAAACTAGTATATGCACTCATAATACAAATAGAACTTACATGATATTTCTTCCATTGTTTCTACATTAACTAGAAGAATAAAAAACAAAGAAGCAAAAACAATTCATTTTTTATGCAACTACTTTTCAGTTTTCTCTAAGCAAACAAATCAAAACTACCCACCTTTGAAAATTATTCATCCACTTAACTGAACTATCTTTTTTAGTATTAATTTTCCTTATTATACATTTTTTTTTGCTTTTTGTTTTGTTTTCATTTCAACGTATTAAGTGCTTTTCACATGCCAAATATTTTTTAGATTTGATAGATGGACCACTGTGCATATGAAAAAAAAATCAGATTTCTGATACCTGGCCCAAACATATTATAGCAGAATCTATGGGTGTGGAGTCTAAAAATGCATTTCAACAGCACTGTTAGTGATACTTAAACTCTTCAAATTTTAGAACTAGTGCTGTAAAACTCGAAAAGGAGTAATTTTACTTCGGTTATTTGGAGAGTAATACAAAGGGTAAGCAACAAATAAGCAAACATGATATAAAACTTACATTGCTAAGAAATAAAACTGATAATGATGAAAGCAACATGCTTGGACTTGAAACCCAGTGGTTCTGCAAGTGAATGCAAATTTCATGGTGAATATGATTTTTCCAAAGGGAGGAAGTAAAACTAATAACAAAAAATGTCATTGTCAAATTTTAGGTTTCTTGCCCATCTTTCTCTTGCCTTTCCAAAATATAATCTAACAACTTTCATAGCCATAGTAGAAGTGTTATAAAATTAATGATTATTATAAAATGACTCTTTGTCAGTTTCAGACTTTTAAATTATTTGGTATGTGCAAATAGAGAATACATTTTAAATAGATAAATTTAGATGGATGAATTCAGCTTTTGTCATAGTATAGTGACTTGATTTTAACCAGCCATATAATTTATTTGAGATTAGGTTACAGATAAATTAATTTTTGTATCATTACATATAGATTGATACCTTGATATATATTTTATATCATTGAGATTAAAGGTCAAATTGAGAAATATACCATCAAGAAGAAGCTATGGTCTGCCTACTTTCCTTATTCTGAGAAAAAAAATGTAATTACTTTCTGGAAAAAGTGCTGAAGTATTTAGTGATTTTTCCCTCTTCTTTTTGACAAAGTGTTTCCTTTTTAGTACATGCCTGTCATTTCTATTCTAGAGCAAGGTATAGCAACTATGACCAAAGGGCCAAATCAAATTTGCTGCCTATTTTTGTAATTAAAGTTTTATTAGAAAGTAGTCACAACCATTTATTTGTGTACTGTTTGTGGCTACAACTGCAGAATTGAGTCATTGTCAAAGAGACAATATGGCTTATAAGCCCTGAAATATTTAATATCTGGCCATTTACAGAAAAATTTTCCAGTTCCTGTGGAGTATGTCCAGTGTATTGGACAACTGGAGTGGACCAATTTCTATTTCTTCATATTATGGCAAATTTATATTCAGTAATAATTGAAATCAACTGAAAATAATGACCAGCAAAGACATGCAACTAGGGAAAATTTTGTTTTTCAACTTTACTTTTATATTCTACCAGTAGAAAAATAAATTTAAA
>RJWJ010031591.1:0-19112 GCA_004363605.1 Indri indri
CAGAGTACTGAGTGTGCCTGCAAGAAAACCTCAAGTACTGCAGATGGCCCCACCTCTGCACTCAGAAGCAGAAAAGTAGTGCTCTGAAACAGCTGTGGGCTGGGAGACTCTGAGTGGGCTCTGCCTTCTGGCATGCAAATAAGAGCATATCTGCCTTGCATTTCCAGTGCTCAAACCAACTATTGCTATGGTTAATATCTCGTCAGCTGCAGGAGTGTTCAAAATTTATTCTCTGCAGCTTTATAATTTTTTTTTTTGCTGAAGTTATGTGCTATCTGGAATGATATATATGCTACATATTGCCCAGAAAGCTGTGGCTGCATGTATGTGGGTACAGAGAGGATATAGAAGTTGGAGAAAGAAAAAGCGGTACCACAAATGTTTTCTAAGAGCTCCCATTTGATTACCATAATGAAACCCTAAGGTGTGGGGTTAGTTGCGCTTTTACTCATTTTTCCTCCAGTTGGTCATATATACCAGAATTTGGGAAGACTCTAGCATCCTACAACTTAATTGCAATCAGCCCTTACCTTACCATATTGTATAAACAATAAATATTGATTGAATGTAAGTGCATTCCAATGTATTCCCCTGCCCTCAATCCCAAACACAAAGAACCAAATTATTAAAGGGCACAGGCCTCAATTCTCTCTTTGTGAGCACAAGAAATCTTGCTGTAAAAGCAAAGTGAAAATCAATGACGCCATGATATTCCTAAGGGCCTGTTACAGGAAAAGAGGTCTCAACCCAGAATTAAGGGATACATATAACTTTGTGGTATAGTCTCTTCCTACCAGTGATTGAACTACCTGTTTGGATATTACTTTCAAATTAGTGATGAATTATACTATCACCAGAGGAGATTGTTCTCATGATTATTTCATCTGTGTATAGGCAAGTTATCAGTTAATTCTACATAGCAAGTGAACAAAATCATCTCATTAACAATGAATAAGGTGATGTGGTGTTCATCACCCAAGTACAGGGACCAACAGCCATTCTCAATCGATTAAGTCCTAGACTTCTCTTAATACTGTAATTAACTGAATTTCTATTATCTGAGTTATTATGCATTGATGGAAAAGGAGAATTCTTTAGAGCCAAAGCATGCAGGCAATGTTAAACTCTTATCTCATAGAGCATGGCTTAAGTATACCCTATAAATAAATAATTAAGAAATTGATAGGAGCAAAATTAATTTTTGGCTTTATGGGGCAGAATGTGTTTATATCTATAAGAGAAACATCTTCTGCTGACAGGGATTATTACACATCATTTAGGAGCCAATAGTGTAGTTACAGTATTTATCTATCACTATAATAAGAAAACCACATTAGCTTTTGTCCCTAATTACAATTATGGTGCCTTTTATTCAAGAACCCAAAACAGATTTTTGTTTTTAAAATGCCTTTATTTTTAAGGCTTAAATTAAGAATGCATTGAAATACAAGTTACTATGTCAAGATACAGGGTGGAAATACAATCACAATTTAGATAACAAATGAGTAAAGACACATTATCATTACAGTTGTTAGTAGAAAACACTTTGCTTAGGACCTTATTCTCATCTCATTTAAGTACTATATTACAATTTTACTTTTAAGAGATTTAAATATGAGGTGAAAAATCCATGATCCATTTAAGACATATGCAAATTAAATAACTATTGTTCAGGAAATGGTCTTTACCTCTGGATATAATGAAGCTACCCAGGAAATGCCACTGTGAAAGTAATCCTTTATCTTAAATGTAACACAAATTTGCTTAGCAGGAAGATCTCTCTATAATCCTCTTTCTGAATGAACAACCAGTTTTAAAAGACTGTTGCATAAGATTCTACTGGTAGATCTCTAGTGGGTTATTAAGTAATGTTAAATAAAAATCGTGGAAGGCCATTGTTTTGGACTGAGGTCTTGCCCTAGGCTAGAAGAGACCAGAGAAAACCAAAATGGATTCACTGAGGCCAAATACCACAAACCAAGCTGAAACTTTAAGGAAGTGGATAGATCCCAAAATGGACCAGTTTTGCCCCAAAACAGGAGATCTCAGTCTGCCTGAGTCCGTGTACTGAGAAAGCTCCCTCTGCTTTAACCCATAGAAAAAAAGTAACCTGTAGTAACCTGATGTTAACCAATCAGATTTTTTCTATTGTTCTGTTTCCTTGTCCCCACCTTACAAAATCCTCTGTTCTGCCATTGCCCAGTGGGTGCTCTCATTCTATTTTCTAGACTAGAGACTGTCCTGATTCATGAACTCTGAATAAAAGCCAATTACATCTATAACTAAATTTGTTGGGAATTTGTCTTTTGACAGTCAAGATTTTCTTAGTGACACCCTTTACCATTTGGGGCAGATTCTCTCAGTGGCAACTATGAGATTCTATAGTAAATATCCTTATTTGTCTTCTAGATCAAAAGTAGGCTTCTTGATAGATGTACTCCAATTATCAGATCAGTACATCAGGTCTTCAGATCTTAACCCCAGCTCAGAAATATTTTCTGATTTTAATAGTTTATGATAATTTTACTAATCTAGATTCCTACAAACAAAAGTAGAATGTTCAATGATACATTCATGAATAGATTTTTATTTACAAATATTAAAAATTTCTACTAAAATTTATGGCTAAATTCACACATTAGAACTAAGTGCATGGCCCCCACTTTATGATTAATGAACTACCCTGGTTATCTGTGTTTGGGACCAACTGTCAGATGCTGACATCATGGCTATCCATACCTTTTTGGTCAAAAGGAAGGACCCTTAAAACTGACAAGGCTCTGATGAATATAATTTGTCCTTGAGCAGTGTACGTCTCAGTGCTCATTATGGAAGGGTAAGAGTCGAAGGCCCTGATTAGGGTAAAAGGCAGTGACAGAACTTTAGAACACTTGACCCATAAGGCTTCTGGAGCTAGTAAGAAGAGGTGCACTTGTTTTCAGATTTTATGTGGACTATATCAAGTAGAGATATTTATCAGAATAAGGAGATGCACTAATATAATTTCCAAACTAGCTCACAACAGGCAAGAGCAATGATTACACAAAAGCAAGAATTCTTAATCTTTGTTTCAAGTCTTCTCATGAACAGTTAAAAATTGTATACACAATTGTATGTGTGTGTATGTCTATGTCTAGAGAGTTCATGGCTTTGATTAGTTTCTGAAAGATAACTGGCACCATTTTCACCACTTTACCTCTGAACTGGGTACAGATCATTGGCCCAAAAATGAACACGTAGGTTTTAATGTAATGGGGAGAATATGGCTGGAATCCGATAGAACCTGTTTTACCCCTGTGTTCTGATGTTTGTCGGTGCTATAAAACTGAGCTAATCACTTCAGCTCAGCATCTCCAGTGCAGGGGCTGCTAGCAAGTAGGGTGTCTTTGTGAGTATTACAAAAAAGGTCGCTTTCCTCCCCCTGACGCAATGCCATATCAAGCACAGAATGGAGTTCAGCCCCATGTGGCTGTGTGACTTTGTGCAGGGTACAACCTACATTCTTATTAACAACACAGGAATAATTTGTTTAACACACTTTCACTTATTATGTGTTGGGACCAGTCCTAAGCACTGAGGAGGCAGGTGTCCATCAACAAATCAGACAAAAAACTGCTCTCTTGGAGCTTATATTCTGGGTGGTGGTAATTGGTTGAGGGGTAGGGTGGTAAAAAGGTGACAGTTAATGAAAGGTGACATTTAAAGATATTTAAAGGATGCCTTTAAAAATGAAAGAGAGAGAAAGAGAGAGGAAAAAAGAGAAAGAGAAACTATATAATTTATTAGCATTCTCCTTGACATACAATAGGGATTAGATCAGCTTTTATATGTTGAAATTGCAATATGAAACATATTGGGAAAAAGTGTGTTTCAATTCTAGGAAGTTCAAAGTGTTCTCATATGCCATTACATTGTAAGTGGTTTCAAATCACTAAAAGGGACACACTGCTTTAAATCATAGCCTACAAACAATTCAAAATAACAGTTTGTACCCTTCGTGGTTGCTTCAAAGCCCTCAAGAAAAGATCTGAAGGTCTAGAGTTAGTCAGCTCCATCATATGAAGTGGGACTCTACTATCTGTGTACAAATAGGAGGAAGGGTCTCAGATTCTGACAAGTCACCTTCTTCAGTCTCATTGACAGCACCTCCAGGCTAGCAGACAAAGGTTTAATATCTTCTGGGATAAGCAATCTTTGGTGACAAAACATTTGTCTTCCAGTTTAGTAAGGAGATATTCAATACAGCTGTCAATCATTTTTGGAAAAGAAGAGAAGAAAGTGCATGGAATAACTTGTTCATTTTGCCCCTAAACCATGGTTTTCTTTTGAAAACTCTGAAATTCCATCCCCATTGTACAGAACAGATTTGTCTGTTAGCAACTTGATAGGCTCGGGTGGCTACTCATTTCTCATTTTTCACAATAAAAAGGTGGATGAGACTGTCATTACTTTTATTTTCATTTCTTCTAGAAGCTCTGGGAAAAGAAACCCTCCCTGGAGACTCATGCAAGGTTAGAAAGGCCACAAACTTTTCTATATTGCTGATCCACAGTTGGAGAAAAAGAAGAAAAGAAAAGGAAAAAAAAAAAAAAACAAAAAACAGGTTTGTCCTTGTTAGCTTTCTATCTTGGAGCTTGGGTGTAACCTGACTCCTTCCTGGGAAGGAAAGGAACATTACTGCACT
The DNA here is from genome assembly GCA_004363605.1 of Indri indri. Taxonomy (NCBI): domain Eukaryota; kingdom Metazoa; phylum Chordata; class Mammalia; order Primates; family Indriidae; genus Indri; species Indri indri. The sequence goes on from RJWJ010031591.1 coordinate 4,685, forward strand.
TACCCTAGTTCATTGATGGTGGAGATATTATGCTCACAAAATGGGGCTTTATTACCATCTCCATTTGGTGTCCAAATCCCAGAGCAACAATAAAATTATGATTATAGATGCGCATGGGTCATTCTGCTGACCTTCTGGCTTCCCAGCACAACCGACTGCATTTTCCCTGCATAGTAATAAAAATCCTCACCTTGTCTACTATTCCAAATATATAGTTTTCAATCCAGAATTTTTTGTTTCTGTCATAATCATTATTATTTGGTAATATCTTTAAAACCTCTTAAAACCTGGACTGTCCCAAGATCATCCCTGGAGGTTTATTTAATTAAAAAACATTTATTGCTTGCTTATTATGTGTAAGAGACTACAGGATACAGAGAGATCAATACATGTGGTCTCTAGCCTAGAAGAGCTTATAACCTTTTCTTTTGGTCTAAAGTTTCAGAATTCTGCCAAATTTATAATTGTTTATTATCCACAAAAGGTGAAGTAGAATCCAAACTTAGTCTTATGAAATAATGCAAAGCATATCATTACATTTTTCTTATTTCTCAAAAAGTATTTTGTTATAGTTACAGTTTTATAAATAAGAAAAATAATTCAGTATTTAGATAAAACCCTATTATTTTGCTCTACCATGTCTACTATTTGGATGCAGTAGACCATGTAAATTTCTGTTGGGAGTTTTAATATTTCAAACAAATGTGCGAAGAACTATACAAAGTTAAAGTGTCTCTTTGCTGTTAGTTTATTTGGAAGCTATACATAAAAGATTTGCTTATTCAGTCAACAATGTGCATGGAGTCTCTGTAGCATGCTAGGAACCATGCTGGCCACTGTAGATACAAAGCCTTTGAGGAACTTTCAGATATGTTCATTAAGAGCATTTTTTTTTTCCCTGAGATTAGTTTTAAAATACAGAAAACTAACTTAGAATAAACAGGTAACTGACTTTCTTTCAAAGCCCACTATGGAATGGCCCCATCTTCTCTTTAAATTCTATCTCCAAGTGTAAGGATTTACATACCACGTACTTCACTCAGAGTCAACCACCTGCAGTTCTCTACCTTTGCTCTAGGGTCCCATCTTGTCCTTTGGTGTTTCCTGTCTTGCATACAACTGGCCCTTTCCTTATCCTGCATCAGTAGTTCCACAGCTCATTCATCTGTCAAAGTCTAATGCAACACCACTCCTCTACACCTGTGGTCCCCAACCCGTGAGCCATGGGCCGGTACCAGTCCATGGCCTGTTAGGAAGCAGGCTGCATGGCAGGAGGTGAGCAGCAGGCAAGCAAGCGAAGCTTTATCTGTATTTACAGCTGCTCCCCATTGCTCACATCACTGCCTGACCTCCGCCAACCTCCTTCTGTGGAAAAATTGTCTTCTATGAAACCAGTCTCTGGTGCCAAAGAGTTTGGGGACTGCCGGTTTTACGAAGAATTTTATTTGGAAAGAATTTGTATCTCATATAATGGTTCACAGTGCTCTGTTCAAATCACTTATGAATACATACACTTAAATCATTTAGTAGTGTTATTTACACAAGTTATATCTACTAGATGGTGTACTTTCTCAGGAGAGGATTCATGTCTGATTACTCAGAAGAGCTCCTTGACTTGGAAAGCACTCAATAAATATTTCCTGAAGCAGTCAATGATGCTTTCAAAGCAGACTTTTCTAACTTTAGTGTGTGCAAGAATCCCGTGGAGAGCTTGCAAAAAATGAAGATTTCTGGGCCCTTCACAAGAGATTCAAATTCAGGAGGTCTGGGGTGGGCTACAGTAATGTTGATGTGCAGGTCCATAAGCCCCTGGGTAGAAACCCCACCACCACCACACACATACAATATCAGGGTGGAGTTAGCTTAGTAACATTTTTCTTGTGGAATAAAGTATAAACTGTAGACTAAAACCAGCCCCATCTTAGGAAGAAGTCATTTTAGGTAGATACAACAGCACACACAAAGGTATTCAGGTGGAAGAAATAAACAATGGCTTAATTGCATGTATCAAAACAGCTAAAGTGGTGTTGTTTCAGTGGTGATTAAGATCGTACAATACGTCTCTCTTTAGACATGTGTTATGGTAGCAATTCTTCACCACTATCATGTATTATCTTTGCCATCTTGAACCTGTCCAAAGGACATTAACATACTCTATTAATTATCAAACATAAGTGAAACAGAAAGTGAGAAATTATCATATATTGTCATATAACATATTAGCATGAAACAAAGAAAATGACAGTAACATGTTTAAAACACATTTGGGCAAAAAAAAGAAAAATGAATCACACATACAGAAATACACTGAATCATTGGAAAGATGTGTGTCCGGCTCTCAAATAAACTCTCAGAAAGTTGATCTTTATGACAACTGATTGAATCGTCCATGTATTTTATTGTGCGAAAGCAAGGATGACTGATATTGAGGGAATAAAAGGTAACTTAAAGATCAATTTGATTTTCCAAGCCAAATCATCACTGTCTAATTATTGGTTGAAGTTAGTAAGGAAAGTAGCAGGAAGACCTTTTCTTTATAAAGATAACATTTGACATTGAAGTACATTGAAGAGGTAGAGGGCAAAAGAGGAAGTGACCTAGGGGACCAATATGCAGTTGATAAGTGCTGCCGGTGCATTCATTCCACCAGCCTTTTAGCATTTACACTGACAGTCTTTATTAATGAATGGGATACTATTTATTCTACCAAGCGGAGACACTGTAATGCTGTGCTCTACAGCCAGAACATAATTCATATGTATTATAGGTTCATTGCATTTATATGTGCAATAGCTTGTTATAATTGAAATATTAAAAATTTTAATCTGGTAGGCAATTTCTCACTTGCTGTTTCTTGCTATCCTTGCAATTAATACAGTTTATTAATAGCCTTTGGACAGCTTTGGGATGGCAATTCTCATTTCTAATAAGGCAGTTACGGATAATGGTCACCAAGTAATTAATGTTGCTGCCATTCACCTTTGTTTTTATATTTGTCAGAAGAAAATGGAAACTCCTCACTCTACTGGAATAAAATCCGATTGTGTGTCACAAAGGAACAAGCTTAATCTTTCAATTTTTAGTGGCAATCATCTGTGGTTTGGTACCTTTGTATAATAGAAGGCAGTATTAGCAGGAGGCAAAGGCATGTTCACCCTGGAATCTTACCTGTCTGGGCATGTGGGGAGGTCTTATATACCCACATAGAAATTGATTAGGATAGGCAACCCAAAGGAAGAGTGCCCAGAAGAGTATAAGCTTTGGTCAAAGAAAAAGGAAAAGTGGCAGAATTGGGCACTCTGAGTATAGCCTTGTGTATAAGTCAGGTAATTATGCAGAAGAAAGCCCTTGAAGTCTTAATAGAATTTACTAGGGTGGTAGTAGGGATTTGGTAGATTAAAAACTGTAATAATGATTAAAAGAAACCTTGAAATCACTATACGTTTACAAGACAAGATAATACTGCTTTTTAGCACAATGAAAGACTACACAACACAATGGAGGAGGAGACTTTTCTCTATTTGGCAAAATTTTCAGCTTGCCTCAGAAAGAACATAAAGATGGAACACCTTCCATTGGGATTAGGTAAGAAGCCAGGGAAGACATCTCATGCGGATGCATTCATTGTGGACATCAGTGGCACTAGACACTGGGTTGTATGACAGTTATACATTCAATTTATTTTAAAAACTGTGGAACAGTTTCCCAGAGTGGCTGTGCCAAATCCTTACCAGCATTTGGTGGGGTTATGATTATTTTAGTCATTCTGATAAGGTATATAGTGGTATTTCATTGCTGTGCTAATTTACATTTATCTGATGTCTAATGATGTTGAAAACATTTTCACATACTTATTTTCAGTCTATTCTTTAGTGAAATGTCTCTTCATGTTTTGGGCCCATTTTCTAATTAGCTTGTTTTATTTGTTTTTACTGTTGAGTTTCAAGAGTTCTGTATGTATTGTAGATATTATTCTCTTGTTAACCAATGGGAATGTTTGGTTTGATAATATTTTTCCCCATTCTGTATCTTGTCTTTTCATCCTCTTAATAGGGGTCTTTGCCAGAGTAAACTTTTTAATTTTGATGAATTTTTCTCTTTTAAGGATTGCAATTCTTTTTTAATATGAAGGAAGGGGGAGTGAGGAGCAGGGTTCAATTTCCTTTTTCTTTCTTGAGACAGAGGCTCACTCTGTCGCCCTGGGTAGAGTGCAGTAGTGTCATCTTAGCTTACTGCAGCCTCAAACTCCTGGGCTCAAGCGATCTTCCCACCTTGGCCTCTGGACTAACCATTGGATCAAATTGACATTTCTAAAATGAAAAGTATATAAATAAAGTATACAAAATCATGTGCTAACCTAAGAGCACATCTGCATATAAGAACAACAAAATATCTATTCTGCTCTCCACTTTGTAAAGTAGAAATGTCATCTTGTTAGAGAAGCATTCTCTGACCACCCTTTCTGAGTTACTTCTCACTATTATCACTCATTATAATTCTATGTGTTTCCTTTCATTACTATTGCAACTCATAAAATCCATTTGCTTGTTGACTTGTGGACTGTTTCCTTGTTTACTGTGGTATCTCCAAGGACTGCTACTGTGAATGTCACTGAGTAGATGCTCAACAAATATCTGGGTGCTGGCAGGCAATGCATTGCTGACAGTAGTGATCACAGAAATAAATGGCACGGGGAGTCTGTGTTAACTCGTTCAGATTTTGATCATGCACTTTCTGCTAGCACCAAGAAGGTGCTGTTTTCCCACATGGGCAAAGGGGTATATACTTCTCTTTATGTTATAGTGTGGGAAATGAATGTTAATTACATAAATCATGCATCAGCTTCCTTGCTACTTCATTGTACTCAGAGGTCCCTGAAGGAAATACCATCAACTTGTTATTTTGTTGATCTAACAACATGCAATGTTGCAGTACTGAAAATTAGTTCTAATGGATGAAGAATTAAAGTCTTAGTTGGAAACCATTTGAAGTAACCAAATTGGTACAAAAAATGTGATCTGATTTTATGCCTTTTATTTCCTTCCTCCCTCTACCTACTCATCTTTCACTGATACTTCTCACCAAGGAGCAAGCCAACTTTCTGACTCTATTTTTCTACAACCAAAGAATATTTGAATTTTTATTTAAATTTATCTCTAGACTCCTGATTTCTACTCAAAAAAGAAGTCTCACATGGTTGGAGAACAGAACCACCTTTTCCACATATGGAATTGGGCCCCAGTATTTGTAAGGAACAAATCAGTCCCTGACAACCAGCATACGACCCCTTCAGAGGTCATGCTTTCAGCTAATATTTGTAACATCAGTGCCTCTTTTAGAGGTTGGTAATTAAAAATACATACAAAACATGTGTCAGTTGATTGTTTATGTTATCAGTAATTCTTTTGGTCAACAGTAGGCTATTAGCAGTTAATTTTTTGGGGAGTCAGAAGTTATAGGTGAACTTTCAACTACGCAGAAGTAGGTGTCCCAATCCCTGTGTTGTTCAAGTGTCAACTGTACTTCTCACCAAGTGCTAACTATAGACCATTGCTTAGAAAAAGATATGAGGCACTTCTTCAGTGCAACTCACAAATCCGAATGTAAAATAGAACAAATGCAAAAAGGAAAGAGAGAGAGAAAGAGAGAGAGAGAAGGGAGAGAGAAAGAGGGAGAGAGAGAGAGAGAGAGAGAGAGAGAAGGGAGAGAGAAAGAGGGAGAGAGAGAGAGAACGAGGGGCGAGGAGGAAGAAAGTAAAAGTAAAATAGGAAAATGATTACTACTCCTTTTACAAATACAGGAGGACAAAACACTAATATTTTACACCATCTTTAATTTCAAACAGTAGAAATCACACTTTTCTTTATTCATTTCTTGTTTCATTCCCTGAGCTGTCCTGAATTAGCTGTCTCGTAAAGCAGTGGTCAAAGTAATAGTCTTTCAGATGATTTACAACCACTGCCACTGAAGGGAGGGAGGTAGGCAAAGAGAAAGACTGCAGTGAAACACATCTATTCCAACCCTGGAAGATAAACATGGATGAACAAGCAAACACTGAAGTACAACATAGTCTGTGAATAGCATCATGACCTTCGCATATAAAAAATAACAGGATACCTTAAAAATGGCATGAGTTTCCTCATAATTTTATGATCTTCCCCAAACATAATCCATATCCCCAGTACCAGTGGTCCTCAGAGTGTGGTACCTCAATCAACAGCATCAGCATCACCTAGGAAATTGTCAGACATACAAATTCCCAGTCCATATCCCAGATCCACTGAATCAGGTATTCTTGGGGTGGGGTCCAGGAGTCTGTGTTTTAACAAGCCTTGCTTGTGACTCTCTGGTGCATGCTCAAGTTTAAGAACTGCTGTCTTACAAAATTGAGATACTCCTTTTGTAGACCTAAAAATTTCCATGACAAAGTTTTACATAAGAGAAAGGATCATTTCTGTGGCACATTTGAGTAGAAACAATCAAACACAAAATACTTTAATGACCAGGACAATTTGCATATATTACATCTCAGTACAATTACAAGGGGATTGGGAAAATATTTTTTACTTGTTATGCCTCAAATTCAAGGAATTTGCAAACATCTGAAACAGAGGCATGATGGCGGTTATTAACAGGCTCTGGATCTGAGGAGGGTCCACATTGTTTGGAGCAATCATGTGTGGGCTGTGTGCAGGATATTTCAACAGTAGGGTTCTCTGGCCTATCCTAGGCTAACGTGATAAGCTCTGATGTGAGCTGTCTTCCTACTGTTCCTGGCATTGGACAGTTGCTGCCACTGGGATAAAGGATTTTCCTGGAGGTGACTGGATGAAGCTTCCCAACTCTGCCTTCGCACTAATGCAATAAGCACATTATCTGGCTGCCCTGAAACTACACCATGCATTACGTCAAACTAAGAATCCAGAGTGGTTTTTATCCTTGTTAGAAAATGTTGTTAGTGAGATCCTTCTCCTAGAGTGATCCTGTTTTCATTGCAGCAGTGATAACTTATGAGCAACTCAAACACTGGAAATACTGTACATTTTCAAGACAGGAAATGTGTAACAAATACTGTTTAACTTTGGAAAATCCCACGCTCTTATTCTTTCATCATGGTATACCCTGGTGGTGGAAGACTGTGGCTCTCAAAACTCCAATTCACAAGTCCCTATTAATTGAACTGTTGTGTTGTTTCCTTCTAGCAATGGGAGGGAGTTAGCTTAGACACCAAACATTGCCATAAAATTCACTTTCACCTAGTCCAATATTAAATACCTCCCCAAATGGTCATGATAAATTTAAGCTAACAAAAAAAATTCCTGTTCTTTTGTGTTATCAACAGAGGAATGTACTGATAGTTGGACTTTAAGCACCAAGTCAAGTTCTCACATTCATGTCTGATTTTATCCCCCCAACTACCATAGACCATCTGTAATACATCTATATCATAGCCCACCTGTAATACAGCTCTAATAAATTGGTGCGAAATAGAGTTGAGCTTCAACCATTTATGCATCTGGAATATTCCTATTTTGGTCCACTATTTTAACTGCAAAAGTGTCTGGTCTGTAAAAAGATCTCACTGATCTTTTTGTGGTAGAAGTGAAGGAAATAGTTTCCAAATGTTTCTGTAGTCATGTACAGCTGCCCTTTCTAAGGCAGAGGAACTAAACACCACTTTATTGAAACTTGCCGCTTTCAGCAATGTACCTCCACTACATGTATGTGTTTCAGCATACGCCCACTTCTCACTAATTTAGTTAAACATGCAATCCATAAATTTATATTAAGTATGAATTATCTCAAGAAACTGGGTTAGGTGTTAGAGACAGGAATACGGGAAAATAAAATTCATAAAATTTATGAAATAAGGTAATATACTACTCCCCACCCAATGGAATCTTTTATTTCTTTAGGAATTCATACTCTTTGGATGGTGAGTTCCACGGATATTTTTATATTCCAGTTTTTTGTTCCTGGAAATAAGTATTGAGGTTTACTGAACTTAGTATTTCTTTGAAAATTCTCTCACAGTATTGCTCACTTAGTTTGGCCACCTCCTCCCTGTACATGTACAGAGATAGAAAGAAGTTACTTAGTATGTCAGCCACACAGTGCAAATAAATGCCACAATATTTTATGGACTAACTCAATTTCTATTTATCTCCAGATCATCCTCACACTTTATTTGAAGCCAAATTCTGAGTGGAAGACAAAGATAACTGAGAGTCAGAGCTTGTTGTCTAGGAGACTGTAGTCCAAATGGAGATAGGGACAAGAAATTTGGGAGGCGTGCAAAAAAACGCTATCACAGACCATCGGTTCTCGCCCACTTTTGGGGTCACAGATTTTTGGGGATGCTGATGAAAGATAGATATCTGGAAATTTGCATATACACACAAAATTTTTAATCTGGTTGAACATCCCATCAATGAAACATTAAACCCCATTCATGATCTTTCGTTAGAAGAACCAAAGAAGTGTGAAGAGAACATGATAGATAAACACTTTTGTTGGGGATGATATGCAAAAGTTTATGATGCAATAGATTTAATGTGATCTTCAGGAAATTTTAGGATTTTCTCAGGAAGATATTAGGAATAGCAAAACATATGTAAGATATGCTCAGAAAAAGGTTACTGAACCTCCACAGACTGTAAGGAGGAAGGAGTATGCTACAGGAGGAATTAATGTGAATTTTATGCAGAAGCTATTTTAGACAGGAATTTGAGTATCAGGTTTTGACTTGACCCAAGAGATATATGGAGACATTAAAGGTGTTGTAGCTGGTATCTAAACTATGCAAATATATAGTAGAGGAAACTATGGATGGAAGCAAAGTAGAAGAACGTTTAGAAAATTGAAAAAGTGCAGGTGATCTGATAGGAAGCTACTTGCAAAGGTCAAAGTGAACAACAACGACATCCTGGAGGCAACAACTAGGAAGTGATAATGATAATGAAGAGGATGCTGACACTACTGAGGATGGTATTAATAACAACTATATCAGTCTGAGAAAATTTTTGAGGTACCAAAAAGCAAAGGTTATTTCAATAAAAGGTATGAAGCAAATCAGAATAAATTATCCTCATCTGGCTTTCTTGGAAATATAAATACCCAATGCATGACAGCTATATAGTTTCAGTCCATTATAATATTGTCTTTAAGATAAGAGAGATATTACAGTACAAATGTGTTATTACTTTAAGTGGAAAATTCTAATATGTGCACATTAAATTTAAAGTCTCTCAACTAAAAGAATAAGCCAGAAAACACCATAAAGAGAAGTCTTAAAAGATGGACTTATTTAAATTATGTTTTTGCTTAATGGATGTCTCTGGGCCAAAAGTTCAAGTTGCTTTCCCAGGCGCAAAAGAAAAAAAAAAAATCATTTCCTAAAGAATGAATCCAGAATATTCCCCTTCCTTTCTATACTTCTTCAGGTAAATCTAGTTATTTTGAAATAAATAATTTATTACTGAGTGTCTAAAATAAGTAAGGCATTTTGTTTGGTAGCAGTGGGGCAGGAAGAAGACAAAATGAGTAAAATATAGTCTCCATTATAAAAAAACTAATAAGGAAAAATTTTAACAAACATCAACTGGTAATGAGATGAAGAAAGATTTTTAAGGCAGGGTTTCTCACCTTGCCTACACATTGGAATCACCTGGGAGCTTTATAAAATACTCAACATCTGGTCACTGCACTCAGAAATACTGACTTAATTGGCATGGGTTGCTGGCAGAACACCAGGGTTTAAAAAATCTTCCTAGTTGTTTCAAATGTGCAACCAAAGCTGAGAACCACTGTTTTATGAAATAGTTGATATTTGAGCTAAAACCTTGATGGGTGGGAAAAAGCTTGATAGGCAGAGATAGGGGTGGAGATAGGAAGACATTTGCAAAGAAAAGAAGGCATGGATGCCTTATGTAGCAAGGAAGTAGGATAAAATGAAAAATATGAAGTGGGGCCATACTCTAGAGTGCCTTGTAGAGCAGACAATAAAGAAGCAGAGAGAGCACTTAAGGAAACCTAGGATACTCAGGTTCAAGTTCTGAATGTACCGCTTACTGGTGGTGTGAATTTAAACTATACACTTAACTTCTGAATCCTAGTTTCCTCATTTGTAAAATGGAAATGATGACTATTTCTCAAGGTATATGGAGATATTAAGCATTGTTGTATTGGTCAGGATTCTCCAGAGAAACAGAACCAGTAAGATACACATAGGATTTATTATGAAGATTTGGCTTACGTGATTATGGAGGCTGGGAAGTCCCATGATCTGCGTTCTGTGTGCAAGCTGGAAACCCAGGAAAACCAGTGGTGTAGCTCAGACCATCAGAGAGCCAATGGGGTAAGTCCCAGTTGTGAGCAGGAGAAGACCAATATTCTAGCTCAAGCAGTCAGGCAGAGGATTGAAGACTTCCTCTTTCATCATCCCTTCTAAAAGGAATGGTCCAGGATCAATCCTTTTTCACAGGGTCAACAAGGAAGTAAGATTTTGCTCTATGCCATGGGCATTTTATTAACCATGTTTTAAATGTGAGGAACAAAGATACCAAGGACAGATGGATATGGCTTCTCTTCTCCTGACACTTCTCACTCTTGGGATTCCTGCCAATGTGAGGATCAGTAGATGCTTTTATGCTCTACTCTGATTCTCCAAAAAAAAAAAAAAAATCTGTCTTTACCAAGATTCTCTAAAATGAGAACACAGGACAGCCCACTGAAGGGCTGGAAAAAGAAATTAGAGATTTTTATTTACCTTAACTTTTATGTCATTTTTTTCTTATGTCTTTAACTTTTTTTCCATTTCTACTTTTCAGATCTTTCAAAAATGTTGATAACACACAATATTGCATGTGCATAATGTCAAATTAAATAAGATAGATATATTATGGTGCAGGCCCCACCCTCCATTCTCAAGTGATATCGGTACATACTAAAAAAATGCAATGGCATTTTCTGGTCTGAACCAATTCTTCTTTGGGCTTTGGGATCATGGCTTTCTTATTCCTTTCCCCTAGATCTTGCTGGCCAACATGCTCTGTATTAGCTTTCTCTAACCCAGAAGGTTCAAATCTGGCTCTTGTGGGAGGACTTGGAAAGAATGAGACAAAGAAAGCCTTGCGGCTGGCTCTAGCTGTATGTTTATGTGGCTTACCAGAATGAGGCCAAAAGATTCCTTCATCAGAGAAGTATTTTGGAATTGATATAAAATCTTAAGAGCAATTAAGATTTCTTTCTGCTTGATCATTATTGTTTCAGTCCAGGGCCTGGAAGGGAGCCCATGGCCCACTCAAAGTATAAAAGAGTTTAATGAGGGACTATTTATAGATGTATGAGTTAAGGGAACCAAAGGGCTGGTGCAGTACCCAGGGTCTAGAGAACTTGAGGAGCTGTTATAACACTAACTGAGGGGGTATTCGCATGTTCAGGATTCTGGTCCCTTGGCCAAAAGCCTTCTTCAGCTCATCCTGACCTTGACATGGAGCACAGGTTTAAGAGCAATCATAATGTTTTACCCCTTTGGATACCATTTTACTATGGAAAGAGGGACTACTCTCTAAGCTCTTAGAAACTCATCTTTATTTTATTATTGTTAATTGTGTTCGAAGTAGTACTTACAAAAAATGAGAAATGCCTACACCTAGAAACAGTTACATTTACCCTCAATGAAATATAAAAGTTCTGACTATTTCTTCCATCCCTGTGATTTACTTTTCCTCGATCTAGATGAAAAGATTCCTAGGATTATTTAAAAAGTTATGTATTAGTGATATTAATTTCTTAAACCTTTATATTTGTGACAAGATTTTAATTAATCACATATGGATTCCCTATTCTGTCCTGAGGCCTCCTGTGCTTCAAGACAACATTGTCTCAGTTTACTTTAAATTAATCAGTTCAAATTGTCTCAGAATAGGCTCAGTTCAGGCCAAATTGATTGTAAATGTAACTGTGCCAAGGCAAATTGATTGTAAACATAACTGTGCCGAGGCAAATATAAGTCTACGATAGCCCACATTTTATTGGCACTATGGGTATTTCTTTCTATGGTATAAACTGAAGTATACTAGGGAGCCCCTTTTCTCATATTTGAAAATATCTCTTCCATTAATTCGTGTCTTAAGCACACCAATGCACTCTTAAGAATTAATTCTTTCAAGTAAGAGTGTCTCTTATTAAAGCAAAGTTCTCCAAAAAGAGAATAGCACAATTCTCTTCCCTTTAGTTACTACAGAAGTCAGAGCCCCCTGGGAGACTGAGAAAATCAAAACAATATGTTTAAATTGAGGGTACTGAGAAAGAAACCTTGGAGGCACCAAGTGCTGTAAGGAAAACAAAAACAACAAGAAAGGAAGGAAAAGAGAAGGAGAGCTGTCCAAGAAAACAAAGACAGAACTCTTGGTTTGCCCTGGGCTACATGTGGAGAGGGTATTCTACTTTTATCTTGCAACTCCAGCAACAGTGGAGGGCCTAGCAGGTGACTGCCCTTCGGTGCTCATTGGATGATGTAGAAACTAGGCCCTGCTTGCATTTCACGTAAGTACTTGTTTCCACCTTCTCATTTAAAATAGTACTGTGTCTTGAAATGTTCAGAAGTAAACTTCTTCTTTGTGTTCATTACCTTACAATAAACATTTGTCACCTAAATACACAGTCAGAAATGTATATGCCATTCCCCACCCCACTCCACATACATCTATTTAATGAGATAATAATTACTCTCTCTATATGTGATAAATTCTATAATATTCTATTGAATTCCATTCTCTTCTAATCTATTCTTTGTGTTCTAGTCTATATCATTCCATCCAAATCAATTACATTTCAATAAAAAAATACTGAGTTATAATTCACAAAATTAAATTTATGGTCCTAAAATAGATCACGGGTCACTCAATTTCAATCTTATGGGCCACTCACATCTGTGGTTTGAGAAGAATTGCTCTAAAGATCTCAGTGTGTCCTTCGGTAGTAAACACCCATATCCTAAGAAGCCTTGGTTCTTTATCGCAGTACTGTCTGTTAACCAGACAGAAATCAAAAGCATGATATTTCTGTCTCCATTAAAATAGTATAGTTACAAATGTTAATAAAATTGGAGCATTTCTGGACTCTGAGCTTCACCAGAGGGTTTTTAGAACTAAATCTGATGTTCACATGAAAGAGCTGCTAGTATTTAACTATTTCACCTAGCGTTGACAAGAGGACTTTGAATAAACCCAGATACGTCAAAGAAAATCATCTGCCTCTCTTTAAAAACTTGGCTGATTCCTCTAAAATGAGATTTTTCCTCCATCTTACTGGAGTAAAATGCAGAGTTGGTGGAAAAGTATTAATATTCCATATACTGTATTTATGAAAAGCCATAAGCACTTTGCTCAGATTTCAGGAGAAGAAATTTCCTTTGAAACATAGATCAATCATTTTATAAAAATATTTCATGTTGCCACCTTACAAATTCAGAGTCAGATGCTACTTTCTTACAATAGTTATTGACATTTCTGACTAGGGCAGAGCTTGTCCATATTCTCTTTTGCTTTGGCCATCTACTGTGATGTATCCCCAGCCAGCTCGCTCTCACAGACCCTTCAGATGGGCTGATTTAGTAAAATGTATAACCAAAATGGCATCATTTACTTTAAATAGAACTTCATCTTTGGATCAAAAGAATCTTTGCTTTGCTGGAGGTTTTGTGTGTTTTAGTTTCTGAACTAAACAGGTTGAAGCAAAAATGTATCTTCATCTCTCATTTATCCCCAGACTTCAGGGTTTGGTTGACTGAAACATACTGTGTGTGCCATTTGTAGAATGTCATTTTTCAAGGAAATAGAATGGACACAAAATAGCTATAACAAGTATTTCTTATACATTAGTTATGGTTAATTATCTTGAAAAAGGTATATGGCAGTAATTTACTATCTTTCTCCAACAAAATAAGACTTGCCCACTCCCCTGCTCCCCTGCCAGAGTGTCTTCTCCTGCTCTGAAGAGGTAAAAGCCTTGTTCCAAAAAATGTGGTTGTGCCACTCATTCCTGCCTGACCATCCTGTCCCCAGGCAAGGTGATGCCCTGGCTGCACCTGAAGTGCTGGATACTGACTAGCCCTTCTCTCTGCTGTCCTGGCAGGTACCACCTCAAGGGGTTTTCTTGTGTTTGTGTGTGTGTGTGTGTGTGTGTGTCTGTATGTAAAATGTAAAAGGATACCAGAATATTCATTTTCTGAGCAAATATTATAGTTTACATTAAGCCAGACCACAGGACCACTGTCAGGAAATAGGAACACCTCAGAATTTACTTATTTTTAAAATGTGTTCTGCATTCCTCTCCCAGACTATAAGCATAATGAAATTATGGGTCTTTGTGGTTTAAATTTATTTATGATGTATTCTGCAGATGTAGAATAATCCTGATATTT
>RJWJ010031592.1:0-19106 GCA_004363605.1 Indri indri
TTTTTTTTTTTTAGAGATGGGGTCTTGCTATGTTGCCCAGGCTCATCTTGAACTCCTGGGCTCAAGTGATCCTCCCAGCTCAGCCTCCCAAAGTGCTAGGATTACAGGCGTGAGCCACCAGGCCCGGCCATCAATGTCTGTGTGACCTAGTCTCAGGAGTCATACACTGGCATTCCTGCAATATCCTGTTGATTGCACAGGATAGGTCCACCTATTCGTTGTGGGAGGCGATTATACAAGGGCATGGGAATACTAGGAGATCAGGATCACTGGAGGTTGGCTACCACAGGGTTCCACGAGAATGGAAAACTCAACTTTTATTTATTTACGTTTTTTAGAGACAGGGTCTTGCTCTGTTACCCAGGCTGGAGTGCAGTGGTGCGATCAAAACACAGTGCAACCTTGAACTCCTGGGCTTAAGTGATCCTCCCACCTCAGCCTCCTGAGTAGCTGGGACTATAGGCATATTCCACTGAGACCGGTTAATTTTTTTCTATTTTTTTTTTTTTTTTTTAGAGATGGGGTCTTGCTATATTGCCCACGCTAGTCTCAAAGTCCTGGCCTTGAATGACCCTCCCACCTTGACCTCCCAAATTGTTGGGATTATAGGCATGAGCCGCTGAACCTGGCCCTAAAACTCAACTTTTATTAAGTCACTCCCCTGCTCAAAGAAAAGCCAGAGCCTTCCCACGTACCATAGCACACAATCTGATTTCCTTAACTCCATCTTGCACTGTCTCCTGAGTAGACAGACTGTCTGGGACTGACAGCCTGGTCCGCTTACTGACCTCAACAGTCCCAAAGCAAAGACGCCGGTTGAGGGACCCTCCCATCCTCTCTGTTCTGTGGGAAGCCCTGCCTCCCCTGAGAAGCCTCCATTCAGCCTTCAACACATAGTTATCACACCACCACCAAGTGTAGGCTCTGGTTGGACACTAGGATATAGAGGTGACACCACCCTCCCTCAGGGAGCTTCCATTCAAGATAGGAAGGTAGTTATCAGCCAATTAATAATAATCTAATCACAAATTGTGCCACCTTCTCCCAAGGAAAGCTACAGGGTACCACAGGACCATAGAATAGGGTATCGACCTATTCCATGTGTAGTATTTGTGCAATCAAGTATGATAATTAACTAGGCTGGGTAGCTGTATTAGCATTAGGTTCAGGTGTAAGTGTCTGAAAATCCAAAATAACAATAGCTGAAATATGATAGGTGTTTATTTCTCTCTTGTGTAGAAATCTGGGCAGGTATTTGAGGACAGGTATAGTGCTACTCAGTGACAGGGACTCAGGCTCTGTCTGTCTTGTTACCCTGCTCTGTGTGGCCTCTGCCTTAGGGTCCAGGATGGTGACACCCACACTCTGGGCAGGCAGATGGACAAAGGGACACAGAGGGCCGAGTGCCTATACCAACTATCCCAGAAGCCCCCACGTCACACCTAGCTACGAGAGAAGCTGGGAAACGCTTCATTCTGAGCACCCTCCCACATGCCCAGCCCAGCCAAAAATTGGGAGCTCCATCTCCATGCGAAAACAGCAACAATCATCATCGCTATCTTGCACTTACTCCAGGCCAGGCATTCGTTGACCTTGGAGATCATGCTAAATGCCCACTTCATTCAGTAGGTCTGGGCTGGGGACAGAATTTGCCCCGTCGTGCCCAAGTGGCTGGTCTGTGTAGCGCATTTTAGGAAGGAAGATACGAGGTCAAACGCCCATCAGCGCATGACTTGCCTCCCTCACGGGGCCAACAAACACTCCTGTCGCCCCAAGGGCTGCTCGCGGGTTTCCCGTTCCGGCTGCCATTGTCTCCCGGGAGTGTCCGGCTGCTTGTTAGGAGTGAACGAAGGGATGCATGGAAAGGGAGAGCGGGAGGTCAGAGCGGAGAAGCAATTGGCCAGGCCTCGGTGGATGCCCCCGGGGAAGGGTTTGGTCCACCCCACCCCACCGTTGCTGGCAGGTTCCTTCCAAACCCTCCCAGAGAACAGGTACCGCGGGTTCCCTCTGTTTGTGGATGAGGAACCTGCCCGTTGGCCCTGCTTTTTGAACATGAGCTCCCACTGTCCTCCCTGGGTTTTTTTCAAGTCCCGTGTCACCGCAACCTTGACGAAGGGGTCAGTGACAGAACCCTGGGGGCCTTTTTGAGAAGGAAATTGAGGCTCAAAGAGGGGGACAATCGGCACGGTCCGCCTTAAGCCAAGGCACAGTGCAGGCCCAGTCGGCCTCGGAGACAACCTTGCACGTCCCGGATGGGCCCGGCTAGGGCAGGCGTCCCTGAATACCCGCTGCGGCGACCCGCCAGTGGAGATGGGGCACGACAGCCACGGCGCCACCTATCAATACCGTAGCTTTGGGTGCCAGGCTCTGCGCTGAGGCCGCCTCCCAGTTTTCTCATTTGACCCCCAGGAAAAACTCTGGTGTCATCATGTTCCTTGTGCAGATGCGCAAAGGAAGGACTGCTCGGAGAGGCCCAGCGACTTTTCCAGAGTGGCTCAGCAGGAGCGGGTGGGGGGGTCCTCTTGGCCAGGCTGGGACTGCCTGACCTCTCCCCGTGCCCCCAGCGTGAGGCCCTCGCCCGTGGCCAGGCTCGGTGCACGGCCAAAACCCGGATCAGCCCATTTCATCTTCACAACTCAGAGAAACTGTTTTGCAAATGCAAAAACACGGAGGCTCTGGGAGGCAGGGCGATTTGCCCGAGGCCACACAGAGAAACGGAGAAGGAGACTGAGGGCGAGGCTTGAGGAACGAATGCTCGAGTCCCGGGGGCTCCCCGCGCCCCAGGCCACCTCCCTGCCGGCCGCGGGCCCCTTTAACCGGGCGGCGGAAGGGGCGGCCGGCGGGCGGCGCCCAATGGGCTGCGCGGAGCGTCACTTCCCGGCGGCGGGAGGCGAGTGGCGAGAGCCCAGGGACGGCCGGCGGGGGCGGGACGGCCGGAGGAGGCGTTGGCAGCGGGCTCGGACCCACGCGGCGCCGCGGCCCGCCTGGTCTGCAGCGCTCCCACCCCCGGCGGCGGCGGCACGATGCCCTTTGACTTCAGGAGGTGAGTGTGGCGCCCCCGGCCACTCGCGAGCCCCCTCCGCGGGCAGAGGGGACGCCCTGGCACGCCGCGGAACCCTCCCGCCCTGCGCGCAAAGGCGGCCCCCTGCCCTGTGCATGCCTTGGCTGGCCATCAGGGACCCTCGCCGCACACGGAGCCAGCCAGAGCGCCGGAATACCCCCTTGTGCAGCCCGAGACAAACCCACCCGCCTTCCTTCCGCTAAGCCCCCTCCCCTGCCTCCCCTGACACCTTGCATTCCCCTCCCCCCAAGCTGGGAAACAGATTTTCTCCCTCCCCCCAGAGGGGAGCAACCCTTACAACCCAGCATTTCCCCCCACCCCCCGCTGAGCCCCCTTTAGTGGACCCCACCCAAGCTGACAGGTGGGGCCTGAGCACCTGGAATGAGCCTGCAGGGGCCTGCAGCCCCAGCCCGGTCCAGCCCAGCAGCAGCTGGAGGGTTTTAGGTTCGCATAGTCAGGCTCCCCCAGGCTGGGCTGATCAGAGGCCTGTCCCCAGCCAGCCCCCACCCTGTGCTCTGGGTGTGGGGGCACATGGGAAGGGGAGGAGGCCGGGGAGCCTTGGGCAGAGCTCTGCATGGGGGCCATCAGGGTCTGGCCTTGGCTTTTTGCAGTCACCATAGTGGGCCCTTTGTGGGGTCCAACTACCTCATGGGCCACCTTGGGCCAGCGAAGGGGTCTCCACCTGTCCTTTCCTTGAGGTATGAAGCCCTAGGGGCTGTCCTGGCCTGAGGCAGCCACTCTTGGTGTCTAGCTGGGAAAATAGGGGTTTAGTGTGGGGAGGAGCTGGATTAGAATCATAGCTCTGCCATCTCCACTGAGCTGCTTGGTATATTCTAGAAGTTAGGGCAGAGGCTCTGGGTTCAGACTTCCCCTTTACTACTCAGCTGCATGAGCTCAGTAAGTGTCTGAGTCCTTTCAGTATTTCAGTTTCACCACCTGCAAACTGGGGCTAAAATAAGGTCTCCACCTGTGAGGGCTGAGTGCATGAGGCACCATTACAGAGTGCAGCATGATTTAGAGCCCAGACGTGAGCATCAGTGGGCATGGGCCCTCTCCATGGGGTGCTTTCCTCATCCATCAAATAGGGATTCTGATGCCTGTCACAGGAGGGACTTCTCCTTCTGCCAAAGGGAGAAGCCTACCCAGAGAGAGAGCTGTCCCTAGCCTGCCGTGACCCCATGGCTCAGGGGCATGTTGGGATTTAGGCCCAGAGAGGACATCGGCCTTGGGCCTCTTTACTGGCTGATGTGGTTTTCCAACCTGTCCTGAGCACCGATGCCATGTAGCAAACGTTGCCAGCTTCCTGCCTCTTCCAGGCAGCCGTGAGGCTGGCACCAGTGTCCCTGAGACAAAAGCTTGCAGACTCAGGGCAGTTCTGAACAAGGAAAGCCCCTTGCTGGAATTCAGGGGCAGTCCTAAAACCAACAGCTAATGTCCGGGCGGTGACGGGCCGTGAGAGCCGTGGTCGGCTCATCGACTCCTGGTGCCACAAAGCCTCCCCTTACCCAGGCTGACCATAAAGATTCCTGCCTCCTGCCCCACTCCTCAATCCCCGTGTGATTCAGTAGGTTCTGGTGAGGTTGAGCTTGTTGGGGAAATCACTGCTTTTGGTCCTTTTTCCCTGTCCCTCTGCACCTCACCCTTCCGTCATGCAGAGACAGAACTTAAGGCTCCAGGTCTGAGGGTCTTGCCCTCGACCTCATGGGCTCTAGATGAGAAGGCTGGGCCTGGGTCCCAGGTCACACGTTGGAGGTTTGGGGGGCAGGTATGTGAAGTAAGGAAAAGAGGTGAGGCCAGCTCTGGCCTTTGGCCTTGGGGGGCCTGCCTGCCAAAGGCTGTGTCTGTATTAGGCGTTGATTTTTCAAGTGGAAAAGGCCAGCTAGCCTGGGGCAGGTCCTGAGTGCCCAGGCGCCATCAGGGCCCCAGCTTAACTCCATGTTTGTTCCATGGAGGGCTTGGGCTCACCACAGAATGGTGATAATGGATTCAGCACTTCACATTTGCACCTTGGAGGATGAGCCATTTGTGCCCCACAGACCTGCGCTCTTTAAGATCTGTGAACTGCAAGGCTCCAGGACCTGGGTTCTGAGGAAGGTCCCACCGTCTGTGCCCCTTCTTCCTCTTCCGTGTGCGTTCTTCAAGCCCCTGCCAGGCATCCGCCCCATGCTCAGCCCTGTGGTGGGGAGGGGCTGGCCCATGGCTCAGCCCTCTCAGCACTCCGACAAGAGAAGGGGGAGGGCTTGATGGGTCCCAAGAGAGGGCTGTGCGCATGAACAGGCATGCAGGGAGCATTCACCATTGCACGGACACCTCGGGGTGTGGACATCCATTCATGTGTCACCTGAGGGAGGGAGTTAATCTTCGTTTTAAATCACAGGAGAAGGAGATGTGGCCGAGTGGAAGCCATTTTCAGTGGCTGGTGGAGCTGGGATTTGAACCCGGGGCTGTTAACTCCAAAGCCTTAGCTCTGGGAGAAAAGGGAAAGCTCAGAGGGTCCCACCACCCCGTCACATCTTCTGAGAATGGTGGGGAGTGGAGAGGGGTATACCATGATTAGCACCCCGCAGTTCGAGGCCAGGGAGAAAACCAGGCTTCGGGCTTGTGTTGCTCTTTTTAACACAAAGTCAGAAGGGGAGAAACAGCATCATCTTGCCCTTTCCTGTCGATACACCTTGTTTTCGCACTGCCTATAGGGCCTGGCACAACGTACTCAGCTTGGTGGCTTTTCTGTCAAATGGGAATGAGCAGAGATGGGACAGCGTGTGTAAAGCATTTAGACACAGAGTAAGCACCGGTTGGTGTCATTTCGTTCAACCACCTATCATCTCCTAACACATTGTGTCATTCACTTAATTATTGTGCTTGTTCTCACTCCTCCCATTAGCATGGGAGGGCAAGCACCCGAGGGCAAGAATTTTATCCGGTTTATTCAAGGTTGTATCTCCAGCGCTGGAATGGTGTTTGGACCAAACCTGCCCCTTAGAAGTGCCTCTTAAAGTCTGTCCAGGAAGCCAAAGATATGGTGTGATTTGATATGCCAGCTTTAGTGGGCAGGTTTTCAGCTATTGGTGGAGAATTCTCCCCGCTCTGTCCTTGAATTTGCCCTTTCTAAATTGCTTTTGGAGTTGGGGAAGGAGACTGAATGCAGAGGAGGGATCCTGAGCTTTACTGATTACTTGTGTTTGCTCTGCTCTTGTTAAATTGTTGCACTAATCGCTGGATGTTGCAGTTGTGCGACTGGCCTTGTGACCCAGATCCGTGTGTGTGAGTCCCAGTTCCGGCTGGCCTGCGGCCAGTAGCACCTGCCGCCTGCTGCTCAGGAGGTTGTGGCAGCCCGGCCTAGGGTGGGTGAGGAGGGGAGATAACAGCACCCGGCAGTCCCTGCACGCAGGGCCAGTGGAGCTTGAGCGCTGCTTTCGGGGAGGTGCAGGTGGCTGGCTCCCAGGTAGCAGCCCCAAGACCTGGGGTGGGCCACCGCCCTGCCACTGACCGGCTATGCCCTGAGACACTTGATTTAGCCTCTCAGAGCCTCAGTTTCTTCATTTTAAGGAGGGAATAGTAACCTTCACTGCCTTACCTGGTAGGGTAGATGGAGGGGCAAGCGAGATAGCCCTGCAACAAGATAGGTACATAATTTGTGGGGCCCCTGGTTGGAAAAGTATTAGGAATTTCAGAACAGCAACAGCAGAGCATTCAGCCAAGCGCGGAACCCCCCAAGCGGGTGGCTCTGTGTGACTGCACAGGTCACACAGCTCTGATGCTGGCCTTGAGGCAATGCCTGGGTTGGCCCCCATCACCCACCCCTCACTCTGGCATTCTGAGTGGTCTTCCCTCCCTACCCCCAACCGGGAGACCCCAGACCTCCTCAGGACCCACGAATGAGCTTTCCAAAGTTGACCTAATTTTTTCATGTCCCGTTCAGCCTTCAAATGTGTCTCATTGCTCTGAGGACCCAGCCTGAATTCCGTGGTGCCTCATGCTGGCCGTCCTGAGATGGCCTCTGGAGCCCCTTCACCTGCGACACCAAGCCAAGCCCAGCCACATTGTTAACCCTCAGCAGAGAGTAGCTAATATGAATGCCTGTGTTTCCACCTTGCCTCATTCTAGACAGAACGCCAGGAAGCTGACAAGAATACTTACTTTACAACAAATTTTTAAAAATATAGACTTAAAAATCAGGGTGAAAAGAAAATAAAAGTTAGACCAGAGGGAAAATTATGTGAAAAAGCCCGTATTTTGTGTGCATTGAGCACTTACTAGTGCCAGGCACTGTTGTAAGGACCTCACATGTACCAATTCATTTAATTCCCCAGCGACCCTACAAGGCAGGCACTGTCGTTAGCCACTGTTCGGATGAGCCAGTTGGGGTGCAGCGGGGTTAGGGGACATGGTCAGCGGCAGGAGCCAGGGTTGGAACACTGCCATTGCGCCCAGAGCTCTGCTGTGTCCCGCAGGCTCCGCCAACGCTTTTTCTTTTTGTCATTCACTAAATTCAGAGAGAGCTGAAACCTCTTCTAATTGGATTCAATGGGTTTCTCATCACTAATCCTCACCTGGCAGTGCTCATTAAGAAGATTAAAATCATCAACCTTCTTTTTTTCCAAGCCTCAAGTAGTCTGACACCTGATTCTGAAATTATCTTTAAAGACTCCCACACCAGCTAATGGCATCTCACCCTAGAGGGTCCAGGTTTTACCACGATGACCACCCAGGGCTTCCAAGTTTAGAGCATGTTTACCTGCTCATTTGGCCATGGAATGAGATGGAAAATTACTCCTCCCAAGGCAGTTGGGATTCCTACGATGCTACAGTAGCTTGAGACAGGGCTTCAGCCAGCTGTGGCCTTGTTAAGTTCCATTCCCCATCTGGTAACCCTTTCATGTTGTATTTTTGGAGTTGCTCCTGGCTGGTTTTCATCAGGCCTGGGACAGGCAGGCAGAGTATAAAGGAGGGTATTTGGGGTGAGGCTTACCTGGCACCTCTAAATCAATGAGCCCCAACCCTGGCTGTACATTGGAATCACTTGAGGAGTTTTAAAAATCCCCAAACTCAGGCTTCACCCCAGACCCAGGATCAGGATCTGAGGGTGGGTCATAGGTGTAATTTTTTTTTTTAAGTCTCTCATGTGATTCTAATGCACAACCAAGACTGAGGATTGCTCTAAATTTGGAGAACCAGTAGCAAGCAGGGCTGAAATCCCCAGGGAAGGGGGTGCAGGGGAATAGAGTCCTGCAGGGGAAGTCTGGGAAGCCGAGTTCTGGTCCCACCTGTCACTCCTAAGTGGCCTTCGGCAAGTCTGTTACCCCACCAGGAAAGTGGACAAGAAGGGGTCTTAACTGTCTACTAAAATTGCTCTTCGAAGTGTAGTCCCAGATAACAGCTTCAGCATCACCTGGGAGCTTGGAAATGGAGAATCTCAGTGCCCACCCGAATCTGAATCTGTTTTAACAAGATACCCAGCTGGTTTGTATGTACATTAAAATTTCCAAAGCCCTGCTCTGTAGGATTGACTTGACTCCGCATCCTCCAGTCTATGCTCCTCCTCATAGCACTGGCTGTCTTGCTAAAGGCTCTGAGAAGGCCGGGCACAGTGTCTCACACCTGTAATCCTAGCACTCTGGGAGGCCGAGGCAGGGGGATTGCTTGAGGTCAGGAGTTTGAGAGCAGCCTGAGCAAGAGTGAGACCCTGTTTCTACTAAAAATAGAAAAGATTAGCTGGGTGTGGTGGCGAGCACCTGTAGTCCCAGCTACTCGGGAGGCTGAGGCAGGAGGATCGCTTGAGTCCAGGAGTTTGAGGTTGCTGTGAGCTAGGCTGATGCCATGGCACTCTAGCCTGGCCTACAGAGTGAGACTCTGTCTCAAAAAAAAAAAAAAAAAAAAAAATGGCTCTGAGAAGTCCTGCACAGAAGGAACCAGAGTCACTTGGTTCGGCCTCACTTTTACCAAATGTATAGTCTGACACCCTGTTGTTGATGGAGCATCTCGTACTATTTCTCAGAACAGTTTGGGAAACACAGCCCTAATTGATCCTTTAAGGAAGTGGTAATTAGCCTAATCGTCTGTTGTCAGCTTTAACTTTTAGGTCTATTAACTTAATTATATTGGTTGTGTATGCAGGAACAGTACAAGACAGGAATAAAACCTCCAACACTGCTGTGTATTCGTTTTTAAGTCTTGACCCATGGGAGAGGCAGGATGAACTCAGAGTTTCCTATACTGCCCAGAGTCAGGGTACATGTGAGATATCTTCTCATCCTCTGAGTGAGCGTTATTCTAACTGTTTTATATCCAGGGAAATCACCCTCAGAAATGCTGGGTCACACGGCTGGTGCGTCACGGAGCCCCTGAAGACCTGGCACATCTGACAGTATAATCCCTGTTCTCTTGAACGCTAGCCTTCCTCCTGGAACCTGCCGGGCAGCACAGCTGGGCAGGAAGCAAGATCCGTTTGAAATGGACTAACTGTTCTGTTTATCCAAAAGGTGGAGACCCTACTCAGGATGAGAGGCCTGGCTATAATTAAACTTGAGTATAGTCAGAAGTCCCGCAACACCAGGTACTGGTGTGGTGGTGCCCCCTCCATAGCATTAGCTTTTCTTTCTCGAATTCTGGTCTGGGCCTTGAATCTCTTTGGAGGAGGAGAGGAAGCAATGCTAATCTTATCAGTAATGACTAACAGTTCTTAAGCTTGTACTGTGTTGAGAATTGTGCTGGGCATGTCATTGGACTTAAAATCACACTGGCCTCACAAGATAGATACAATTATAAGTAATTTATTTGCTTTGTTTTATTTTTTAAAATTAGCATATAGTAAAATTGACTTTTATGTGCATGCTCTTATTTTTTTTTTTTTTTTGATTTTTTTAGTTTTTAGAGACAGGGTCTTACTCTTTCTCCTGGCCTGGAGAGCAGTAGCACAGTCATAGCTCACTGCAGCCTGGACTCAAGGAATCCTCCCACCTCGGCCTCCCAAGTAGCTAGGACTATAGCCACCACATCCAGCTAATTTAAAAAAAAATTTTGTAGAGATGGTGTCTCACTATGTTGCCCTAGCTAGTCTAGAACTCCTGACCTCAAGCAATCCTCCTGCCTTGGCCTCCCAAAGTGCTAGGATTACAGGCGTGAACCATCATGCTGGCCATGTGTGTACTCTTTTATGAAATTTAAAACATGCTTATCATGTAACCACCACGGCCATCCAAATACAGAACAGCTCCATCACCCTCCAAAACCTCTCATGCTATCACTTTATAGGCACACTATTAATTCAGTTATTTTTCATGTGGTAAGAACACCCAACATGAGATCCACCCTTTTAACAAATATTTGAGCGGGCAACACAGTATTATTAGTTGTAGGCACTGGGTTATACAGCATATCTCTAGAACTTACTCATCTTGTATATCTTAAACTTTATGCCTCTTGAACATCTCCCCCTGGTCCCCGGCAACCACCGTTCTACTTTCTGCTTCTGTAAGTTTGCCTGTTTTTGATCCCTCCCATAAGTAGAATCATACATTATTTGTCTTTCTGTGTCTGGCTGATTTCATGTACCATAATGAGAACATTATACTGGTAGGTTTACCAATGTTGTCACAAACGACAGAATTTCCTTCTTTTTTAAGGCTGAATAATGTTCCATTGTGTATATATATATACCACATTATTCATCCATGAATGGACATTTAGCTTATTTCTACATCTTGCCTCCTGTGAATCATGCTGTAATGAACAGGGAAATGCAAATATCTCTCTGAGATCCTGATGTCAATTCTTTAGGATAAATACCCAAAAGTGGAATTGCTGGATCATATGGTAGTTCTACTTTTAATTTTTGGAGAAACCTCCGCACTGTTTTCCATGGTGGCTGCACCATTTAAATTCTCACCAGCAGTGCACAAGCATTGCCTTTCTCCACGCCCTCCCAACATGTCTTTTGTTTTTCTGAAAGTAGTCAGCTGAACAGGTATGAGGTGATGTCTCATTGTGGTTTTGATTTGCATTTCCCTGATGATTAGTGATGTTGAGCATCTTTTCATATACCTGTTGGCCATTTATATGTCTTCTTTTGAGAAATGTCTACTTAGGTCTTTTGTGCATTTTTAAACTGGGTTATTTGTTTTTTGCTATTGAGTCGAAGGAGTTCCTTATATATTTTGGATATTAACCCCTTATCAGATACATGTTTTGCAGCTATTTTCTCCCATTCTGTAGGTTGCTTTTTAACTCTGTTGTTTCCCTTATTAATTCAGTTTTAGAATAGAAGCCAAGGTGCAGAGCTGGGAAGTGACTGGCCCAGGGCGCACAGCTGGTGGAGTGCAGGGCTGGGGTTCCGGCGCCTGGCATCTCGCCACGGTGCTATCCTACCTTCTCCTTGTCGATTCTTATGACTCCCCACAGGACCTTCTCTCACCTTCCACTTTCACACCAGGAGTCACCAACATACAGAATTTAACCAAAATATTCTTTGAGAACTTTGGGGGACCCTGGTGATATTTGGCCTGTCTTGCTGTTTTGCTGGGTCCAAGAGTATGTTCATGGTGTGTAGAAGGTACCTCCAAATCTTCGGGGAAAGTGCCACATGGTGGTCCGACCCTGGCCACCCCTTCAGAATATTCTACGTTGGAAATCCCTCCAAGGACTGACCGTAGGCTCCCCTGGGGAACTCTGTCGAGCCACCCTCAGAATAGACCCTCACCTTGTGCTCATTTGGCAAATCTCCCTAGATTTGAATCCCTTCCTCATTGGTCACCAGCTATGGGATCCTGGATAAGACATTTTGCCTCTGTGAGCCTTAGTTTTCCTCATCTGCAAATTGGGGTATTCATACTTTCTTTGCAGGGATTGTGTGAGGATGAGATGAGCTTATGTGGAATGTGAGACAAGTGTGCTTGGAAAATGGGAGTACGTTCCCCACTGCTGGCCTTACCTGAAGGCACAGTCCCACGCTCCTGCTGAGCCCTGGCAGAGATCAGTGGGTCATCTGGTGGGTGGATGTGGTAAAACCAGAGCCCTGTGGTTTGGAGGGCCAGAGACACACTCACGTGAGAATACCTGCAGTGGTTAGACCAGAGCTGGACTCCCCTCCCTCAGTGGCACCCACCTGGACAGAGACACCAAATACCAATGCGTTCATCTATGGTGAGACGGAAAGTGGTCTGATGGTCACACGCTCAGGTGTGCCCAGGGCCAGGGCCCGCGCAGGTACCGGGTGGGCGATTTGAGCAGGTTTTGGGTGTGGCCAACCGAAGAGCGAGGCTGCGTCAGGGAGAGGCAGCTCTAATGCGGCTGTGTCGTTTATCGCCCACGGGTTCCCTGGTTTTTCAAGAGATGATGAAAATCTTATAAATTGTGTGAAAATGGTTGGCAACTGATCCCAATTTTATTTCTTTTAAACACCAAATAAACCCTTGCGAGGGCTGTCATACGATGGCCTGTGACTGGCAGCCTGCAGCCTCTGCGTTGTGCGTGCCTGTATGGGCAGAGCCCCTGGACTCTCGGGAGGTGGCCTGGTGGGCAGAGACTTGGCAGGGGCAGCCTCAGGGGGACTGTTCCTGCTGAGCCCTGTCCCACGCTGGGCCTGGCACAGCCCAAGGACCCTGATTCCCCCGGGTGTCAGCTGGGGCTTACCTTCTCTGAGGGTGCCAGGCTGGCACTGTCAGCCTCTCCGCTGGACCTGCCTTTACTCTTTGGTGATCCTAGGGCTGGCTAGAGTCCCTTTTGAGTGACACACCCTTTACACATCCTTCAGTACTCTCGCCCCTCAGGGTATCTCTTTCAGGTGACTTCCCAGGGCTGTGCTGTGACAACAATCATCACCATTTATCAAGTGCCAGGCTAAAGGCTTTTCTTGGATTCCCTCAGATAGGAACCATTAATTATTCTGGTTCCCCTAAGGAGGCTGCTGGGACACAGAGAGGGCACGGGACTTGGCCAAGGTCACACACAGAGGGTGACACAGCTGAGCCCCAGCGCCTGTCTTGACACCAAAGATGGCTTTTTTTTTTTTTTTTTTGAGACAGAGTCTCGCTTTGTTGCCCGGGCTAGAGTGAGTGCTGTGGCGTCAGCCTAGCTCACAGCAACCTCAAATTCCTGGGCTCAAGCAATCCTCCTGCCTCAGCCTCCCAAGTAGCTGGGACTATAGGCATGAGCCATCATGCCCGGCTAATTTTTTCTATATATTTTTAGTTGTCCGATTAATTTCTTTCTATTTTTAGTAGACATGGGGTCTCGCTCTTGCTCAGGCTGGTCTTGAACTCCTGACCTTGAGTGATCCTCCCACCTTGGCCTCCCAGAGTGCTAGGATTACAGGCGTGAGCCACCATGCCCGGCCCAAAGATGGCTTTCTCAGCCACAGTTTCACAACCTGGGAGGGCAATGTTATTGCCTTGATTCTTTTGTGGCTGCTCCACGGGCACCCCCAACGTCAGCAGCCATCTACTTGGTCATGTTTACAGTTTGTTGCCATGGAAGCCTTGGGGAGCATCTGTGTGACTGGAGAGGAGGCAGGACCTGGGTGGCCACTTCCTGCCACCCTGGGCATCTGAGGGCAGGCAATTGCTGCGGAGCCCCTGCCGGGGAGCTGGGAGAGGTACAGCATTTCCTGTGGTCAGCGACGGAGCTGCTCGTCCTGCCAGAGAAAGCTCTGGCCAGTCCCCAACCCCCATCAGCAGGCCAGGAGCAGGCATTTATTGAGGGCCTACTGTGTGCTGGGTATCGTTCTAGAAGTTGGGAACATAGTTCTGAGCTAAACAGACAACCCCTGCCTTCCACCTCATGAGACGTATGTTTTGGTTCTGGTATTTTACTTCTCTCTCTCTCTGTCTCTCTCAGTTAAATACAGTTTTTACTGTAGAATCATTTAGATTTACAGGAAAATCGTTAAGGCAGCACAGGTACCACACACGCCCCTGCGGTTCCCACCTTGCATTACCCCGTGTCACAGCTAGGAAGCCGACCTTGGCACGTGATTATTCACTGAACTCCAGGCTTTGTTAGGATCTCCCCCAATTTCCCTCAATATCCTTTTGGCGCTCCAGGACCCCATCCCAGATCCCACATTGCATTCGGAGGTCGTGTCTCCCCAGTCCCCTCTGGCTGGGGACAATTTCTCAGTCCTTCCTGGTTTGTCATGACCTTGGCAGTCTGAGGAGGACCATCCAGGCACCCTGTGGAGTGTCCCCCAACCTGGGTTTGTCCAGTGACTTCTCATGAGTGGACTGGGCTAGGGGTCTGGGGAAAGCATCCCCGGAGCTGAAGTGCCCCTCCCAGGACATCCCTCCGGGGGTCCGTGACACCCACGTGCCCTCTCCAGTGAGGCTGGCCTTCAGCGCCTGGTTACGGCCGCAGGTAGCTCCTCACTTGCGTCTGCAGTCTGTCTTCTCCCCCTCTTCCTCACTGGAAACCGACCCTCCCTCCTAGAGGGAAGTGGACTGACTACTGGACCTCATGTGACGTAACAGCGCCCCTTTCTGCCCTGACTGTGCAGGACCCGCAGCACTGGGCGCCGCGTCACCTCTGAGCCCTGTGGTGTGAGATGGGGGTGGGGAGCGAAGGGCGCTCTTTGGGCTCCCCACCCCGCCCCTGCGCCAGGCTGACGTCTTGCGGTTTATAGTTGTGATGTCATTTTACCTTCATTACAGACCTGAGAGGGAGGAGGTACTGGCTTGGCTCAGAGCGGGGAGCGGGCGGAGCTGGAGTTACAGCCGATCTGACCCCCCAACCCACAATCTTTCTGTTATACCCTGTGCCCTTTGTAAGAAGAGCCCATAACGAGGGCTGTGGGAGCCATGTCATAAGAGAAACCTTGAAAGGACTGGGAATATATCTCCCACTGCAGGGACATGTTTTAAGGGGTCATTAGTGTGAGACTTTTAGGCTCTTGCCGTAGACAGGGTGATGGGCTTATCCCCAGCTCATTCCTGTGGATCCAGGAGGGGGCTCTTGGCTCCGGATGAGACAGCCACTCCCCACCCATCTGCACCAGCTGAAACCTCACACACCCTCTGCAGCCAGCTTCAAGCACCACCTCCTCCTCCCTAACTGCGTGGCCCCTCCTGTCCCCATCCGGCTCTGTGCCACAGGCCCCACTTGGTCCCTTCCTGTCTCACCCACAGGGCTCCAGGGCCGCAGCAATGGCACACTTACGCTGGCTCCTGCAGGACCCAGCCCAGGGACTGGCATGCAATCGGGGCATGGCAGTCTCCAAGTGGTGTGCTCAGTAGGGGCTGCATGGCACTGTGGCAAAGCAAGGGCTTTGCACATCTGGCAGTCCTGGGTTCAAGTCTCAGCTTCACTGCTTCCTTAGTGTGCGACCTTGGGCAAGATGCTTCAGCCCTCTGGGCCTCAGATGCCTCATTGAAAGAAAAGCCTAATAAACAGCACCTCAATCCATGGAGTGTCATGAGAACTAAACGAGTTTGTCTCTGCAAAGCCCTTAGGACTGTGCTTGGCATCTATTAAGTGCTTGGTACCTATTTGTTACAGAAAAGAGCACCAGGATGTCCAGGCTGTCATAGAAGATTTATGGATGGGGAAGAGATTGGACTAGAGATGCTTCCTGTGTGTTTTAGCCTCCGTCAGTGAATTCCTATAAACAACCCGAAAATCTCAGGGTTGTAATGCAACATGAGTTGGTATTTCACTCACGTAAAGTCCCCAAAGAAGGCAGGTGCTCCGCTCCCCCTGGGTGCTCAGAGACCTTGGCTCCTTCCGTCTCCGGGCTCTGCCCACCTTGGGGCATGTGGGTTCCTCTCCCCGGCCTGCAGTGGCAGGGAGAGAAAGGAGGACGTGGAGGGGTGGGTGGCAGGTGGGATATGGTGCCCTTACTTCTGCTCACACTGCTTTGTCCGGAACTCAGAGACTTGGTCACGCCTAACTGCAGGAGAGCTCAGGAAACACGGTCCAGCAGTGTACCCAGGAGAAAGAGAACAGAATGGGCTTTAATGAGCATGTTAATAAACGCATCCCTGCCTTGCTAGCTGAAGTTAGTGTTCAACCTTCCACCACTCTGGTACCATCTTCTTAATTTTTGGCATATGCTTAAACAATGTGTGTTATTTACTTAATTTTTCTTTAAATTGCTCAGAGTTTGAATTTAACACTTTTATGGGTGAAAGGTAACTTTGTAACATCTTTGCAAATGGAAAAAGCAATGTCACCTGCCATAAGTTGATACAAATAATTGCAGTGTCATTCAGTTGTAGCTAATCCATGGTGCCTGCTGAGGTTGCTGGGTCTGTTAAAAACAAGTGCTGGAGAGAGGACGTGTTGAAGTTGGAACAGTACCACCCTGAGACTTTCTCATGGATGTTCTTAGGCTACTCAGAAGACAGCTGAATAGGGAATAACCTTCTTGCTGTGAGGTCTGATGTCATTTAACTGCCAGCTCCCTGGGTTGCCTGAAATCACCCCAGGTCCCACTGATGGCATGCGTGCCACACTTTGGGAAATGCTGGTTCAGGGGACAACAGCACACAATTTGTGCACAGACAAATGCAAAACTTGCTGCCGGGAGAGGTGGATGAAAGTCAACCTCTCACCTTGTAGCACTCACGAGTGTACAAAGGACTTTATAGTTTGTAGAGCTTGGCACCTTGATCTGTGCAGGAGGGATTAGTGGCGTCAGTTTACCAATAGGGACACTGAGGCCCAGAGCAGGGCATGATCCCATCAGGGTCACACAGCAGATTTGAGGCTCTGTTCACTGTCCCTGACTGCCATCTCAGACCAGGTGCGTGTGCACTGGGCAGGCGTCGTGTGCATTCCATGCCATTCTCCCATCTCTTGGTCCCTGTCACCCATCACCTGCCTGGGACCTATGGCTGTGTTTGCACAGGAATAATAGCCTCCCAGGCCAGCTGCAAGGAGCTGAGAAGTCAGAAGGCAGCCCTGGGCATGCTTGGGAACTTGGCATCTATTTGCTGGCCAGTGAGTGACAGCAGTGGCCAGTACTGACCCCTGGAGGACTGCTCCTCTATGTGCTGTTGAGGGGAGGGCTGCCCTGGGTCCCAGCATGTCTTTCTGACATTGTCTGTGCTCTGGCCCTGGGCGGGACTAGTTCCTGGGGCAGAGGAATCTGGCTTCCCCAACCCCCCACACTCCCAGTTCCCCCACAAGTCGTGACAGCATGCAGGCCACCCGGGGTTTCCCCGCAACGTGGCCATTTGTGGAGATGAGGAGATTGAGGCCCGGGGAAGTGGGGTACATTCATTCATTCACTCAAAGATTTATCAGAGGGATCCTGGGAAACAAGTCTGACGCTGTGTCTACCTTCGTGGCAGTTCCAGGCTGTTGAGGAAAGATGGGCAGAACAGTGAACAAATAATTGCCCAGTGGTTATTTTCCATTGCGATGAGCACTGAGAAGGAAGGGAAAGGAGACGGGTGATAGTTTTTGGAGAAGGAGCTAAGTGCATTAGTGTGGCTAACTGGTAACTTTCCTCAAAAGAGATCTTCCCAGGGCGTGGTGCGCACCATCTGGGGGACGGACACGACTGAGGCTCTGACTCGGGTGGGGCAAGGGCAATATACGTAACCCAAACATTTGTACCCCTGTAATATGCTGAAACAAGAAGAAAAAGATCTTCCTAGGCTGCCTCGTCACTCTAACTTGGGTCGCCCGCCTCCCCTTCCCTGCCGCACCTTTCTGTGACACCCGGCCGAGTCCTTCAAGCCGCGCGGCACGGTTGCAGTGATTGGTTTGTGCAGTTCGTCGTTTCACATCTGTCTGTCTGCACGGAGGGCGAGCTCGTGTCTGCTTGCTCGTCACGGGGTCTGCGCACAGCGGGTGCTAGTGGGTATTTACTGAAGGAAGGAGGCAGAGCCAGGGAGGAGAGCACCGGCTGAGGTCCCCTGCCTTGTGGCGGAGGGCTCTCCCTCCACACACATGGGGTGCTTGTGGCCGTATCTCTTTGAGTTTGGAGGATGTTTCCAGTTTTCTCCCAAGGGTGCAAGCACATCCGAAAGGATTTACTTTGACCGTGTCCTGAGGAATTGGGAAGTCGGGCATTACTCAGGCCCTGCCCAGAGGAGGAGCGGGTGGCCTGTTACCTGTCCTGACCGGAGGCCACCAGGTACAGCCCACCCTCCACCCCATCCCCCCAGCTCCCCTCACCTGAAATGGCACTTTAGCCCCCAGAATGTGCCTAAGGGAAGTCAGGGGAGTGGGGAGGAAGAGGAGGGAGGGAGAGGAAACCTGAAACTCCACCGCACCCCCAGCCTGCGGGTTAGGCTTAATAGTTCCCGCTTGGAGGAGAGGAGGCTCAGAGAAGCCAGGGCCTGGCCCAGAGTCGCACAGCTGACGGGTTAACAGAGGGAAGCCGCAACACAAGACTTCCTGACCCCCAGACGGTGCTGCTTTCTGTTAGATCACCTGACCCTGGAAATCTCACTTGTCTGTTTCTTGAGTTGAGCAACTGTGTTCTCTCTAGTAAGCTGGTAGGTTTCCCTGACGACCTGGGGCCCCGCGCAGCCCTTAGTCTGTTCCAGTTGGCCTGGGAGTCTGCATTTTTCATAAGTGTCCTCAGCAATTCTTAGGATCAGGCGAGCTGGGGAAGCCTTGGGTAAGTTTCCCTGTTATGATTCGAGTCGAACTCTGGAACTGGGTACCATCGATCTTAATTAACTTAATCATGATCGTCACAGAAGTGACCGGCGGGACTTAAGAGTTTAGAAAGCCCTTGGAAGGGGTGTGGTCTAGGGATGGTTGTTTCTCTGCAGATGGGGGAAACCGAGGTTGGGGGTGTTGAGGGTTGGGGGCCAACAACGGGCAAGGGGCTGTGGGAACACTGCTTGCTGAATTTCTGTCCTATACTTTTCCCAGTTGGCTGCAGAAGCCATTTGTGTCTCGGTGAGCGTCAGGCCCTCAGATCCCTGCCAGTGACACAGCTGTGGGCGTCGGCTCCTCTCTGTCCCTGGTGCACAGCACAGGGCCTCACCCAGTTGCTGTCTGCTCCCAGTGTTTCTGGAAGGATGGGAGGAAAAAGCTGCAGGCCCTAGAGAGTTGGGCAGGGGCGATAGTAGAAGCAAACATGTTTATTGTGCGC
>RJWJ010031593.1:0-19104 GCA_004363605.1 Indri indri
CTTATAAACACTCTTTATCTCTGCGAGCAGGCGGTTTTTATGCATTATGATGTCTGCACCTCCAAATTGCCAAAAAATTTTTTTTAAATCACAGAATTTTCAACTGTCCATTCAGTTCATTTTTTAAAATTATTGATTTTATATAAAACTTCCTATGATCCTTGGTGTGGAAAGATCATTCAAGATTATTATGTCTCTGATTTTCTGATATCATAGCAAGAAGTTAAAGCCCAATGACTAAGAATAACAAATCAAGAAATGGCAGCCAATAACATATCTCTGGTATATTCACAAGAAACTGACAATGTTCTTTATCTTCAGCAAAGGGAACTGGGTGATTTGGGTCAGGGGAAGGAGAAAGACATTTCGCTGCAAACCTTTCAGTTCTTTTGAATTTGAATCATGTATTGTTTAGTTAAAATATTAATAAACAATCCTTGAATTTTGAAAAGAGAAAGAAATATATATTATATGTGATTTAAAATGTCAAAAATATATTACTTGAACATTTAATAAACTTCCAGAAGAAACAGTTAAAAGTGGTTGAGGGTGAGGGTTGGTCAAATTGCCCTTCTGTATTATTTATTCCATTTTTAAACTATATGCAT
The DNA here is from genome assembly GCA_004363605.1 of Indri indri. NCBI lineage: Eukaryota > Metazoa > Chordata > Mammalia > Primates > Indriidae > Indri > Indri indri. Next base: position 609 of record RJWJ010031593.1, read on the forward strand.
AAATTAATTTGACAAAGTATAAAACTAGTTTTAAAAAAAGAAAAGAAAATTACCTCTAGCCAACTCATTTTACAGGAAAAGAAACTGAGGCCCCAAGGGTGGGAGAGCCTACAGCCTCCCAAGGTGGCAGAGTATAAATACACACTTGAGTTGCCGTGTGTCAGGCCAGATCTTTGCTTAACATGGAGAGGGACTCTTGGAGTGGCTGGTGTGTAAATGCTTTCTAATTATTATTGCTATTGTTGTTATTATTATATTAATACATTTTTAGAATATTTGAATAAAATTGACCTCTCCTCATTCTGATCTCTGTGCTAATAATTGTATCCTTTTTTATTCATTCAATTACAAGCAAATTGACAGGAGACATTTATATGAGGCAGCTTAAACCCCAGCTAATGGAGTGCCTAATGACTAATTGATCAGATCCCAACCCAGAGAGCAGCTCTGAGTGGCCTAAAGGAATTTATGCAATTAGTTTAGGTTTGGTAGAAATTGAGTGCATATGAAAGTAAGCTTTTTATGGTCTTGATTTATGAGGGCTGGACATTAACTATATCTGGCAAGAGGTGAGCCGCCTAGCAAAGCCTCGGGCACTGGTGGGCTCTGTCGCAGGCAGCGATGTTGGGATTTAGAGCAGGGCTGATGTGTGTCTTGGGAGGGAGGAGAAAGGAAAGTGGAGGAGAGGAAGATGGTGGGATTGGAGATAGGATTCAGCCAGAGACCCCCCCGTGAATTTATTGTGGTGCCCCCTCCCTATGGAATTCAAAGTAAAAACAGCATTATATCCTAAATATGTATAAAGAAGACTAACAAAAATCTGATTTTTCCCAAGATGAACACTTGGAAATTTGTGTGTGTACGAAATCCTAAGAATTGAAATCTTTTAAATACTAAAATACGTACACAGTCCATATAAAAAGAGCTGTTTCCATCCCAGTTTGCCTCCACTGCCCGGCAAGGCTGCGCAGGGCTGAACCGAGGGTGGGCAGAGAGCTGACGATTTACAGGATGCGCGCTCCGCCCGGGGACAGGAGCAGCGGGTGGGGAGGACTACCCGGGAGGCTCCGGGGCCCCGCCGCCCGCGGGCCTCTCCCCCAGCCGCTCCTCGGGCAGGGCGGGGGACTCCCCAGGCCCGGGCGCGGAGGGGAAGCCCCCTCCGGAGGCGCCGGGAGCAGCCCGGCGAGCCCTGACCCAGCGGGAGAGCCCCGGGAGCCGGGCTGGTGCGGAAGCGCCGTCAGGGGATGCAGGGAAACCTGACCTGATCGGAAAAGAGCGATCGAAGGGGAGACTAATTTGTCCGCCGGGGTCCTCGCTGGCTCCGTCTGCCCGCCGAGGCGGGGTTGCCGCGGGGGGCCCCCGCCGCTCCGCGGAAGAGACGAAGGGGGCGGGGAGAGACTCTGCGCGCCTCGCTCCTGCACTTGGAGGTCAGCGCTTCGCGCCCGCGGGGTTGGAGGGAAGCTAAGAGCGGGTCGAGTGAGAGACAAGTGAACGCGCGGACACGGACAGGGCCGGAGGCGAGAGACAGCAGAGAGGGAGACGGGAGAGGAGGGACCCCAAACCTGGCGGGCACAGCGGGCGTCCCCAGCTCCCACCGCCGCCTTCGCCCCCGCCCCCCGGCGGCCCGCTTCCCCACCCCGGCCTGGGTCGGGTCTCACATGGGCATGGAAGAGGCGAAGAAACCGGGTTTTTGCCAGATCTCTCCACTAAACTGCTGTGTTCACAACTTGTCCTCGCCAAGTTGCATAAACCCTCTGTGCCTCCACGTTCTCGTCTTTAAAATGGGATTTAAAATTGGACCTGCTCATGGTGTTTCTTAGGAATTAATAAATTAACGCACATAAAGAGCTTGGAACAGTACCTGGCATACGGGAATCCTTCCGTGCATTTTAGAGGTCATTATTATTCATTTATCCAGCAAACATTTGCGGAGTGCTCACTCCGTGCGAGGTCCTGGGCTGGGGTCAGGGGGGCGAGGTGACCTGGGAGAACTTGCTTGTCCAGAGCGTATTTACAGCTGCATAAATAAACAGGGTACTATCGGAAAGTAGCAAGGACTATGAAATACATAAAACGGGCGGTGTGATGGCTTGACTGGGGAAGAGCTATTTTGGGTAGAAAGAACGAGTAAATCCATCCCCCTTCTCTGGGCCTCCGTCTCTCCTTCGGTAAAAAGATGGGCTTTTAGGCGTTCTGCTCTTTGGCTCTTTGGCTCAGGCGTTCTAGTGCCCGGGCCAAAAGGTGGGAGCAGGGCGTGGTGGGGGAAGGGGAGTCCGAGACCCCATCCCCCGTTCCTCCTTCAACCCCTGGAGCCCCGCCCCTCCTCGGAGGGGAGCGCATCGCGAAGTCTCAAACCCTCCTGGGCGCTTGAGCCATGCAGAAATTCGGACTGGGCAGGGATGGGGTGGGGAGGAGAGTCCGGGTTTCAAGGAGCCACTGACTAGGTCCAAGCTTCTCAGTGGGAACTGTGTTTGCACCCGGCACTCCTGGAGAGCGAATTCTTCGTCTCTCCCGCAGCTTGGCTGCCCAGTGTGCAAAGCACTTTCGGTCTCGCTTCTGACCACCGCGCCGCGAGCCAGCGGACAGGCACTGCTACCCTCGTTTTAAAGAGGACCAGGCTGTGGCTCACAGAAGGAAAATGTTGATTGCCCCCGACTCCAAGCCCTGAACTTGCACTGCAACACTGCCCCTCACTTTTCTGAGTAGAAAGAATGGCTTAAAGCAGCTAAATATCCATTAATGCCTGCCATGTGTCAGGCCCTGTCCTTACACGAGCTCGGTGAATCATCAGGGCAATCATGAGAGGGTCTTTTTTCCGATATTACAGATGAGGGAGCCGAGGGTCAGAGTGATAAGGTCACTTACTCAAGGAGGAGGTGGAGCAAGTTATTCCACTACAGGTCTGCCCACTCCAGAGCCGGAGCTATTTCTGTCTCGGCAGGAAAGTAAAAGAACCCAAGCTCAAAAGCAGGCCAAGAGAGGATCAGGCATACAGGGCCGGGCAGAGGTCACCCCCTGGTCTTTCTCCTTGACTTCTCCTCTTAAGTTCCAAGGACTCACGTCTTTGAGCACCCCCTGCCTTACCCGTGACCACCACAGGGTGAGGTACAGCCTCTTCCATCTAAACAGGAAGGAAACTGGCCACCTTTGAATGAAAGCTCCTTACAGACCCTGACCCCCATTCCCAGGGATGTTCACCTACCCCTGATGGTCTCTGTTCTTCCCTATAGTCCCTAAAATCCAGAGAGGATTGGGCTGGAAGGTGTGCTTTCATTTTACAAAACAAAAACCTTATTCATTTTTTAAACAGATGTCTAGTGTCTGCCACTCTGGGCCAGACCCTGAGCTGGGCACTGGGCATGAAATAGTCAACAAAACTGACACCACTTTAGGCACAGCAAGAAGAAGTCACTGGCCAGAAATCACACAGCTCAGGAGCCCAGGACTCCTGCCTCTAAGTTCCGCCTGCCAGGGCTTCCACCAAGCTGGAGTGTGTACGCCTGGATCCTTCCACATCAGGCCCCAGTTCAAGCCAGGCAGGGCTCAAGGCTCCATGTGGCTTTCCATGTCAACAGCCCAAAACACTGACCTCACTTCCTTTTGGTACAGGTTAAAGAAATTCCCAGCTGAGTGAGTCTTGCACAGTGAGGGCTGCAAGTTGGCAGCATTAGGAGAAGGAAAACCTGCTCCAGGTGCTGTTGGGATTCCCTTTCACTTACTCTTCAAAATAAATGTTGGGACATTTTACAGCCCATCAGCAGAGGGTAGTAAGGGCTATGAAATAAATGAAAGGACTTGCCCAAGGTCACACGGTTAGGAAATGGTCCATCGAGGAGGCAAACTAGGCCTATGTGAACTCCAAACCTTCTGGTACCACCCCACCCTTCCAGAGGTCTGTGCCTCTGCCGCACAAGTGGCAGAGGCGACTACACAATCCTGGGGAAACCACATCTCCGGTTGCTTCCTGAGCAAGCCGGAGGAGAGAGGCTGTGGCGCCGGCCGGGCGCACTCAGGGGGAGGGAGAGGGTGAAGCGCTTCGCGGACTGGACGGCAGCTCCCGTCTGCAGGTAGAAACTGGTCAAAATACTCCTGCCCGCCAGAGTCCCTGGCGCCCGAAGGGGACTAAGCGCAAAGGCGCGGTTGGTACTCGTAACCTGGAGCATCCGGACCGTCCTGGAACAGATCTTGCATTAAGGCGACTCCTCTCATCCTTTCCAAAAAAGTCTCCCAAACTTTTGCGATTGTTAATTTTTAAAAAACTGAATAAACGACAGCAGTGAACTTTTCGAAAAGGGAATGGAGGCAGATATCTGGTTCTTTTCCGGGCCAGAAAATGCGAATGCACTTACCTGCAGGGAACCTCGCAGCCCGCAAAAGCGCGTTCTTCTGGAGCGCTTCACTTCGGGGCGGGACGCTCGCGGCCACCTCCTCTGCATCCCGGCTGGGCTCCGGCCCTGTGTTTTATACCACTATAGGCAATTAATATTGCATCAGCCGTATTTTAAATTTTCAAAACCCACAATATAATGTAATGGCATAAGGGCATTTATTATTAAAGGACACCCGATGGAGAGGGAGGTGGAGGAATCGCTGGGGCTATTGCACACGGTGGGGGCGAGGGGCTGAGGCCCAGAGAGCTGGGGGCGATCCACAAGTTTGCTTTTGCAGTGGAGGAGGGGCGCACTGCTAGGAAGGGAAACCTACTCTGCTCCGATTTTCGATTTTCGGGCTGGGGTCTGATGACCTAGAGCTCTTGGAGGACGCAGCAGGGGAATGTGCAGATGAATCCTGGATTTGGAGCATTAATTTTTAAATCAGGAAGATGTTTCTATGGTTCACAAATAAAAAGATTTCCTTCGCCTTTTAGAGGGAGGGGAAAGAGAGAAGAGACCTGGCATCTGTTGCCTATGTGCAGGGTACTATGTTAGATGCTTTGCAGCAGATATATCAGTCCCCCCGCAGAGAAGTCAAGAAAGAGACCACAGAGTGAGTAACCTTCTGGATGACAATTCCAAATGCATTTCTGAAGAGACTCCAAAGGGGCTCCAAAAGACTCTGTCCCAGCAAACACTTTTCTCCCTCTTTGCCTCTATCCCCACACCTCCTCTCCAGCCATTTGAATTTTTAAAACTAATTTATTTGTTTCCTTCTACGCCCAAGCACTACTTAAATAAACACCTTAAATAAACACTCTTGACTAGTCCTGACAGTAATCTTGAGAGATAAGTATTAGCACCTTCATTCTGCAATCAATCTTAGAGGAAACTTACACAAGTTAAAAACAAAAAACTAGCCTCAGGATGGTTCAGCCAGTGAGTGGAGACACTGGGGCTTGAACCCCCATCAGTCAGGCTTCAAAGTTTGCTGTCTGAGTCACATTGAGGGGCAGAGTCTGATGAATATGGCACGCTGGGAAGCGTAGAAGAAAGTGCCTTGAAACCTTGAGATCCAGAGACCAGCATCTGGATCTCCCTAGAGGAGATCTGGGTGAGAGTGTGTGTGAGATGGCCGAGGAAGAGGAGATGGCTGGGGGCTGCTCGGCAGTAAGTGACAGCCTAGCCCTTTTGGGTTCTCATTTTTAAATCATTTCCAAGACCCCTCAGCCTTTGAGAAAGAAAACCACTGCGATTCGGGTTGAAAAATAAAGCATTTATTTAAGAAGTTAATTCAAGGGGTAAAGAGAGAAGAAAACTTAATATTTTATTTGTATCTATTCGGAGAATGAAACCAAAGTTCACACAGCAACACACAAACTACATGAAGGAACGAAAAAATAAAATATGACTGGGCCAGAGGGGCTGGGGTGAGAAGGGTCCAGGCCGGTGGTCCTGCTCCTCTTCCCTCACAAAACTGACAAGTGAACCTCCACCGAGGGGCACCCACATAGAGGGAGTGGAAAAAATCAGAGTTAAATAAATAACAGGAATTAACAATGCTAACAACAGCAATAATAATAAACGGGCAACGAGGTTAGATGTGTTGGAAGGATTTGCATATGATTCAGAGAAGTTACAGTCACTTTTGAGCAGCGGACTCCACGCTGAACTGGCAACCTGGTAAAAGCAGAGAGCTGGGGTCGGCGAGTCTTCAGTTAATACAGAACTCTACCAACCGCCGCTCTCCAGCAAGCGGCAATTACCTCTCAAATGCCAGCAGGTCGTGAAGGATGACCAAGGCTGGTGTTGGTGCTCGCTGGGCTTGCAAACAGCCAAGCGATCCCAGCATTTTCAGTCGCCAGACTGGGCTCACATTTTCTGGAGTCCTACCTACCACGGAGAATAACAGCTCTAAGCCTGAAACTCCCCGCACACTTTCCCTGAACCTAATCTTCATGCTACCTTATGAGAACTTACGGCAAACCAAAGGATAAGATGGATAGAGTTTAGGCGAAGAAGGGAGTATAAGGCTATCCTTTGGAAACATACGTGTATTTTATATACTCTAATAAATCTCCAGTACATGTTTGGGTCCCACTTACATATCCTAAACTTTGTATTATTATTTATCGCTTTCTTTCCATCCCTTCACCCCTCGCTTAATCGCGCTTAGCAAAGTGGCGCTTTAACCCCAGCTTCGGGCGGTGGGGCCAATTCACCATCCTCTGCTTTGGAGCTCCTGCCCTGAGGTCGCGCCGTTCAGCGCGCTGGGGCAGATTTCAGCACCACGGACAGCGCGAGTCCCTCCAGGCCCGCCCTTCTTGAATTTTTTCCAAGCGCCAAAACTTTTTTTGGTGAGAATAGAAAGGAAAGAGAAAGAGAAGGCCGGGAGGCAACCAGGTGGGATAAAGGGAAAAGTCTGTGGCTTCGGGGGAGAGAGCCTAACCTGCCCGGAAGCGCCTTGGAGTTCCCCATAACCGTCCCCACAACCCGGGGGGGATGCGCACTAGGCTCTCCCGGCTCCCAGCGGGGCGCCCCACCGCAGTCAGTGGACAGCCGAGTATTTCATTCGTTTCTGTTTCTGTCTCTGGTTGCAGAACCAGACCCTCACCACGTTCTTTTTAAGGTCCAGTTTCTCAGCGATGGCCGCTATCTTCTCGGATGAGGGACGTGGCTGGATGGCGAAATAGGCCTCGAGCGAGCGTTTCTCCGGCGCAGCGATGGACGTGCGTTTGCGCTTCCGCTCACTGCCGTTGAAGAGCTCCGGCTTGCTGTTCTTCTCTCGGTAGGCTGCCTCGGCCTCCTCCAGCCAAGCCTGGAGCACCGGCTTGAGCGCGATCATGTTGTTGTGCGAGAGGGTGAGAGACTCGAACCTACAGATGGTGCTCTGACTGAGCGAGCCCACGCCGGGGATCTTGAGATTGGCTAGAGCTGCACCCACGTCCGCCTGGGTCACCCCCAGCTTGATGCGCCGCTGCTTGAAGCGCTCGGCAAAGGCCTCCAGCTCACGCGGGTCTGACTCTACGTCGCTAAGGCATGCGGGCATGGCGCTGTGAGGCGCCACAGCATGCGGGTGACTCATGCCCATGGCCTGGTGCAGGTGGCCCATGGCTCCCAGGTGGTGTGGATGGATCTGTGCGGGCATCACCGAGTGCTCCGGGGCGCCCAGGCCGCTCACACTCAGCGTGGGCGAGATGTGCTCTAGCAGGTCGCCTTCGAGGCCCTGGTGCACGGCGTGGTGCGGGTGTGAAGTGAGCGTGGCCGGGTGGGAGATGGGCACGGTGGACGAAGTGGACGTGCAGGGCACGCTGCTCATGGTATGGTAGGTGGCGTCGGGCTTGAACGGATGGTTCTTGCCGTGGGAGACGATATCCACCGCCGCCAGAGCTTCAGCGCGTGCCAGCAGGCTCTCATCAAAGCTTCCAAATATATTACCCTGCAGCTGCAAGCGAGAAGGCGCACAGCTTGGTCAGTGGGGAATACTGTCAACTCAGGATTAAAACACATTTTCAAGCAACCGAGATGCCTCTCCTCAAAGCCCAGGTCATAAAAATTAATACGGAGGCAGCAGCTCTGCTGGAACAGACGTGTGGATCAGAGACATGAATGAGAAAGCGCGCCGGGAGAGAGCGCGGGGGAGACAAGGAGAGGGGTTCAGACAGCGGCGATTGTTCTGGGCGACATGAAAAAAACATGAAGCTAGTGCCTGTCAAAAAATGTGCCTTAGAGCGGTAATTATGCTCCACTACGTACCTGCGGGGCTGGGAGACAGACTCGGCGCATGGCCTCGGAGCCGGAGTGCAGGCTGGAGAATTTGGGTTCTTGCAGCACAGGGTGCATGCCGAAAGGCTGCTTGGCGTTCATGGCCATCATCTTCGCACGCCTGGCAGGGTGGCAGCGGGGGACATGGAATCAGGCTTGTCTTGCTGGCTCGCCGCGCTCCAAGTGAGCGCCGCTCAGCGCCCGCGCTCCCCTCGCCCTCTCGCTTGCTGCCTCCCCTCTCCCCCACCTGCTTCTTCACTCATCTTACAAGCAGCCTGCCAGGAAGGGCCCGGGCGCGCGCAGGCGTGCTCACGCGCTCGGGACTCGCAGGGGCGGCCCGGGAGGCGAGGCGAGACAGCAGCTCGCGGCGCGCCTTCCTGCGCCCGCGGCCGCCGCCCCCTCCACGGCATTTATACCCGGGCCCGGCCTGGCCTCTTCCAGTCCGCCCCGCCCCGCCTGGCTCCAGCCCTCCAGACCTTCCGAGTTCTTTTCTCTTCGTGGGCTATTTTTCCTCCAAAAGTCCCAAACCTCTCTGTCCTGTCCCAACTCGAACGGCAGGGATCGAAGGGCAGCCTTGGGCTGAGGGGAGGGCGGGAAGCTGGCCCTCCTCTGACCCCCCACCACGCACACTCCCCGCGTCGGCCCGGCTGCCGCCAAACTGCCCATCTCCAGGGCGCTCCTGGCCCCACGCCCGAGCCGTCCACCAGAGTCCGGCCCCGCGGCGCAGCGAGCAGGCGCCTCCAAGTGCCCAGACGGGCCCCAGGGAGGGTGAGGGGCTGCCTGAATGAGCCCCTGGGGACGGCCTCCCCGCCAGCCCCCCGCCAGGGTGGAAGTAGGCGCAGTAACTGCCTTCCCGGTCCAGGAGTGGCTTCCTCCCCACGTTTGCCTTTCTTGCTATCATTTGAAAAAGACGACTGGGCCCCTTTCCTCAACCCTTCAGCCTAAGGAAGCTTACTGAGTATTTTTTAGATTAGCGACAGTTCAGGGTGCCTCCCCTCCCCCGGCCTTGGGAGTCGGCCAGTGCTCTTCAGCTGGGCAGCCAGCGCCTACAAGCCCCACTCCCCAGAGCAATAGCTACCGTTTAGGAGCTCCTAATAAGTGCTGGACATTTAGGCAACTAGTTTATGATCCTCACACCAACCGAGTGGGGTAGGCGCTGTTATCCCGTTTTACAGACAGGACAACAAGGGTCAGAGGGGTTAAGTGATGAGCTCAAGACCACATGGCTGTTTGGGAGCAGAGCCAGGCACCCCCTCCTCCAGTGGTCCGTCCCACCAATATTTCCTGGCGGCCTACTGCACGCCAGGCTCCACACCTGACTTCCTGGGACTTCCTGACCCACTTAGCCTCCTGGTCTTCCTTCCTGAAGTTTCGGAACTTGAGGGCCCCGGGTTAGTACTCCTCTTCCTCACCCTCTCTTTCCCACTCCTTCCCTCTTCCTTCCTCTCCTTTCTTGCCACCCCCCAGCCCCGGCCCCCGCTAGTGAACATCGTGAATAATGGATGGGGAATCCTGGGACCGCCGCTACTCTGCGCTCGGGTGGGGAGAGAACCCCCGCGCGCCCAGCTGTGCTCCCCACGCAACGACGGCCGCCTCCGCCGCGGGGAGCGGTCTTTAGAATTTGGGGACGTCCCCCAGCCTGCTAGGTCCCGCGTGCGGGGGGTGGGGGTGGGGGTTCCCAGAATCTTAGCTCGGTGGGGGGCAGGGTGGTGGAAAGGACCACCCTGGGCCTAAGAGGAAGCCCGGGCTAGATTCCGGCTCCCTGCTCAACTCGCGGCCTCCAATCGCTTCTCTCTTGGTCCCAGCCGGCTCCTGCGCTAGATCTTGTTCCTAGACTGGGGAAAAGGACTCAGTCTGAGAGCGGGAGGCCAAGCGCAGCCCTAAACCTCTCTGAGCCTTGGTTTCCTTGGCTCTAAAATGGGAAGTGCGCTACTGTCTGCCTCCTTGGGTGTTGGTGAAGATGTTTTGAGCCACAGTAGTCAGGAAAGCACTGAGCGCCGAAACTAGTGCTTAGTAAACTTCCTCGCAATCTGGTGCCTTGGGGCGCAGGTCCTGCCCTCGGATTCAGAATGTGCCTCTGCCTCTTGCTGGCCAAGACCATGAGACCCTGACACCAACGACACGATCTCAACGTCTCTGGACAGCAGTGTCCTCATCTGTAAAGCAGGGATGACAGTTTCTTTCCCACTGATTGGTGTGACGAATACATTGAGATAGGCACTTGGCACAGTGCCTGGCACGTTGAAATCATAGAATAAATGTTAGTTCCTCTCTTCTTCCTCAATTTATAAAAGAAAGTTGGAGTGGAATTGGCCTGCAGCATTTCCCTGGAAAATGGTTTGTCTGCAGGGGCACACCTGTGGTTCTTTGATCTCCATTCATCTAACACTTGCTTTGTGCCAGACCCCATGCTGAGGGCTGGGACAAAGATGCGGCTCATACTCCATCCCTGCCCTCAAGGAGTGGCCAGTGTAAAATCCACAGTAGGAGACTGACTGGAAAGTTGGCAATGCAGTGCAGGGGATGTAGGTTCAGGAACAAGCTACAGAGTAAGGCTGGTGGGATTCCCGAAATGCAGGATGCACAACAGAACATGGGCTGCGGAAGGGCCGGGTTTTGGGCTTAGTCTGGGTGAACCTGGTTGGGCCTCAGTTTACCCACAAGGAGTTTACCCATCTGGGCGAGATGATTGCTAAGCACTTCCAGCTTTAACAAAAGACTACTCTTCTGGTTAATTTGAATGAAACATATTTTCAGCAAATCAGGAACTTCTCTCCAGGGAGCCTCAACTCCCCAGAAGCTAAATGCAGCATCATCTTATCACTCACCAGCATTTGGGACCACTCAGTTTTGTGTTCTGCCCAACACTAGAAGCCCAAAGGGAAAGGGGGAAAGAAAAGTGTGGAAACTGGTTATGCATCTTGCCTGGCCTCATGATGCCCTGAGTCCCACACTCACTCCATATTACCCTAGTTGTCTGTGAAGGCAAACCCCCCAGAAACTGGGAGGGAAAGGCCCATCCACATCCATCTCCTTTCTCTGCTCTGACCCCTCAGGGGCCTGGGAGATACTGGCCAGGGTCGAGGTCATGCAAGGGTCAGAGACAGAACAAAACCAACTGGCCCTCTTAAGCCTCTAAAGCCGACCTTTACCTCACCAGCTCCCACTGTAGCATTCCCTGGTATTAGGATCACAAATTTTAAAAACACTTGTGCCTGGACCCCTGTGTTTCCTGAGTTTTTCCCATGCTCCCCTCTAAGAAGATCTACTAGCAGCTCTAGGCAGCCAACAGTATGATGACATCCATCCTTAAGGACCATGTTTTTTGAGAAGACCCTGGAGATAACAGAAGACAAGAGGAAAAAGACCACACATGCAGAAAGGAATGGGGAAGGGGGACCTTAGAAGACAGTTGATAGCAGCCTGTACACTTTCCAGGATTTGCAAACTTAAATTGTGTCAGAGGCGAGTCTAGTAAAATAAGTTAGTGACTCCAGCTGGTGGATAAAAGGGGAGACTGGGACTGTGGTAAACTGAAGAGCACAAGTCCCTCCCATGGCATGAAATTACAATTTAAACACACACACACACACACCGCATTTATGGGCCAAACAAAATCTGTCTGAGGATCCAAAATCTGTCTGAGGATCACCATTCTATAAGCAGCTTCAAAATACAGCTGGGTCTTGTGGTAGATCCTGCAGTTATAGAGGAAACTGCTTCAGGATCTCAGAGTCTGGCAGGGACATATACAAAGCTAAGTCAGGGAACAAAGTACTACATCCTCCAGAAGGACTAACCTTGCAGAGATGCAAAGGGGCAGGGCGGGAGTGGGGCGGAGGCATTTTCCTGTGGGCCAGGGATTCTCAACTTCAGTGTGAACAGGAATCCTCTGCAGCCTCTTAAAATATAACATCGCGGGCCCACATGCAAAGATTTTGACCTCAAGGACTAAAGTGCTTTTAAATAGACATCCGTGATTTGGATGCAGTGATAGGGACTCTAAACTTGACAAACTTGCTCTGGATGTTTGTCACTTGTCTCATTATCATGATTATTATCATTATCATTATTCTTTTAAAGTTCGGTTCTAAGTGTGTGAGTTTCACAGAGACTCAAAGAGAGAGTTTCCCTTCTTTGAGCTCCCAATGTCTTTTGCATTTTCCTCTATTATCTCTTAGTAAGAACATGATATTTTGTGGTCTCTGCTCCTTGAAGGACCCTGGGGCTTTTTTGAGGATGAGTCTTAGCTGTCTCTATGTTTCCAGTGCCTGTATCTACAGGCCAGGCACATGCAGGAGCTTAATATAATTTGTGTTGAATGCATGCATGAATACCATCCTCCCCAGGACTCCAGCCAGGGGTTTGCCTATGATGATGGTGATAACGAGAAGAGCCATTTGTGGAGTGGTTCCTGTGAACACTGCCCTGGGCCAAATGCTTTAAAAGTATTGTGCGCTGAATTTCCACATCAAGGCTGTGATGTTAATATTATTATCTCCATTGTACAGATGAGAAAATTGAGGCATAGAAAGATTAAGTAGGTTGCCCAAGGCCACACAGTGAGGCAGTGATGGGGTGGGGATTGGAACCCAGGTTCATCTGACTCCTGAGTCCATACACTTAACTAACATCCTGGCATCCTGGGCTGGCACCAGTTACCTGCCACCCAAGCTCAGGGGCTGAGGAAGTAGGGTGAGCAGGTTTTATTTCTCATTTCTAGAGGCTCCGAGGCTGGCCAGGCTCCAGGCCTGCTTCCAGCACAGGCAGCACTTGGAGAAGCCAGCACTACCCCCAACCACCTTCATTCCTTGCCAAGCCCCACCTTAGAGAGTTGGAGGGGGCAGGGTGGATGCAATGGGAGATGGCCCGATAGGAAGGCTCGAACTCAAGATGCCATAGCCCAGGAGGCAGCTGGCGGGGCCGCCTGGCCAGGTGTTCGCAGCCGCCTGCCTCACCTCCCTCTTCCTTTCTCTCGTCTCCTTTCACAAACTTCTCACATGTACCCGCCGCCTGCGCAGCTGCTGCGGGACTCGCCTGTCGGCCGCTGCCTCGCATTGTCTGCGAGGGCTCCGACGACGATCCGAGACGCCCAGAGGGACTCGGAGCTGAGGCTGAGCATCCGTGAGGGATCGCACGCGCCCCGGAGTCCTCCTCTTCCCCGGGTTCCCCGCCCTGAACAGAGCTCTGGGACTCGGTCAGTAGGACTGCAGGCAGGTGCTTGCCTCCTCCCAACCTCAGTTTCCCCATCTGACAAGTGAGCAGACCAGCCCAGGGATCTCTGAGAGCCCTTCCCAGTTATATGCTTCCACTGAACATATATTTATTGAGCACCTATTGCTAGGCAGCCACCATGATAGGAGATGGGAACTTAGCTGCAAACAAGTCACCCTCCCTCACCAAGCACCCCCGGTGGAGCTGAGGTTTCTGCAGATGGTAAGGAATAAAAAGATAGCCCCAGACAGTGACAGCTGCTACAGAGAAAATAGATCAGAGTGATGGAATAGAGAATATATGGGCAGAAAAGGAAGAAGTGACCCTTGAGCCAAGGCCTGAAAGATAAAATGAAAGACAGAAGGAACAGCAAGTGCAAATGCCACAGTACGAGCAAACTTGGGTGTACAAGCACGAGCGAGAAGGCGTGGGCGGCCGGAGTGTGGGGAGCACAGTGGGAATGCAGGGCAAGGAGCTGGCCAGGAGTGAGATCATGTGGCAGGGGGTGGTTATTCTGAGAAGAGTTGGGACCCATCGGAGGGTCTTAAGCAGGACAGTGATAGGACTTGAAGTCCACTTTCACAGGATCTTTCTGATGGCTGTGCAGGAATTGGGTTTTAGAGCTCCAGAGTGGAAGAGAGAGGTTCCTGCATTTTCTGGGTCTAGTCTGCTGCTTCATGGAGAATCAGGGTCAAGAGTTGGGATCTGAGGTGTCATTGCCCAGGAGACTCTCTCTAACAGCATTCTACATTTCAGTGCTTGGTTTTTTTAAACTCCCCCTCAACCAATAGGTCCTACTGTGCCTTCACCTTTGAACTCTAGACTTGAGGATATCTGTTTCATCAGCATCATGGCTAGCTCTGTGCTGTCTGGACTCAATGATCACGTAGTCCTCTTCCTGGCAAATGAGGACTGGTTGTGCCTTCCTCTTCTCCGGTTCCTAGGCATCTTAGAGTTCAAGGTCATAAGGTCAATCCCCATGCAGCCTAGTTGGTTTTCATCTCTTCCATGGCCAAAGAATTAGGCTATTTCTCTTATCCAGCCAGCTTGGATGTGAAGAGGCAGCAAGGGGAGGTAGACAGAGCAAAGGAGGTCTGGATTCATGGCTAACCTGCTGTGTGACCCGAGACAAGTCACTCACAGGCTCTGGGCCTCAGTTTTCTCATCACTGTAAGAGGGCTAGGGAGACAGGCTCCACAGGCCCTTCTAGTGGAGACATGTCAAGGTTCTAGGCTGTGCGTGGTGGCTCTGAGCCTGTAATCGTAGCACTCTGGGAGGCCAGGGCATGAGGATTGCTTGAGCTCAGGAGTTTGAGACCAGCCTGAGTGAGACCCCTGTCACTACTGAAAATAGAAAACATTAACCGGGTGTGGTGGTGCTCACCTGTAGTCCCAGCTACTTGGGAGACTGAGACAAGAGGATCACTTGAGCTCAAGAGTTGAAGATTGCTGTGGCCTGGACAACAGAGTGAGACTCTGTCTCTAAAAAAATATATGTATATATACACACACACACACACACACACACAACTATGAACCATAATAATTAAAAATAAAATAAAATTTAATATTTAAAAAAAAAGAAAAAAAAGGTTCTAAGTGTGGATCTGGGAAAGAGGATGGAGGCCAAACCCATCACCATAAACGGAAATCAAGTTCTGATTGTTCGGTAGGGTCTTCAGCAAGCAGAGCTCTGTTGCTTTGTGTATTCATCAAAAGCTTACTGAGCACCTCCTCTGTGCCCAGCACAGGATAGGTCTGGGGACACAGAGCTGAATAAGGTCCACATGATTCCTGCTTCCAGAAATTTAGAGTCTGCTGTTGTCTTATTCGGCCTTCACAGTAACTCCCTAGAAGTGAGCATTATCCCCTCGCCCTTTCTTTATAGTTATGGAAACTGAGGCGCAGAGAGGCAAAGAGACTTGTCTCCTAGCACACAGCTCACTGCTTCTTGGGCTCTTACTTGGGTGCCTGGCTCGGTGCATTATGTCAGTTAGTCCTCACAGCACCTTATCTATGAGGTAGGTACTGTTCTTCCCTCTTTTACAGAGGGAAGAACTGAGGCTCAGAGAAGTTAAGTGTGTTCCTCGAAGTCACACAGCAATGAGTGGCAGGGATAGGATTTGAGCTCAAGTCTGCTGACCAGAGACCGCAGGCTTTCCCCACCACAGGCAGCCTCCGGGAAAAGGGAGTAAAACTTGCCATCACTTGATTACATCCCCTTGGGCCCTGGACTCAGAAAGAAAGAGCAGAGCCATTAACCAGCCTCTGTAAATTTTTTAAGAAGAAGAAGAAAAAGAAAGGTAGAAAAGAAAAAGAGAGAGGGAAAACAAGCGAAGGCTTTGCTCCCATCAGGGGGGAAATCGGCGTCTTGTCGCCTAGCTCCATGCCCTGATTTATGATAAAAAATTTAGAGGAAATCATTTATATTTTAAAGGATCTAAATAGCTGCATGAAAGTTTTATCTAAAGTGCCACTGTATTTATAGGCAGTTCTTCCATGCTGGAGGTAATTAATAGATGTATAAATCGCAGGGCTCCGGGCTCTCCTGTCCGCCTGGCAGGATGGTGGCGCGGGCCTTGGCACTTGGGGACGGTGCGGGAAGGGGGAGAGGGGGAGATAGCAGCAAAGAGATCTGCACCGTAACTCACCCGCACAACCCCACCCCCCTTGGTTTGGGAACTCTTTGCTAGGGTCCTGGGGTTAATTCACATTAGACTGAAGGATGCTCTGATTCCCCATTGCCCAACTCCTAGTCCCTTTCAGGAGTTGTCAAAAGAGAGCCCAAGAGGCCAGCCCCCACTTCTCTTCTCCCAGCCCTCTGCTAGCAAGCACCAGGGAATGCACTGCCCCTGCTGGCCAGTGGGTTTATACTTCTGGGAGGTCCTGTTAAATGAAATCCTGGGCTCTCTCACTCCCCTACCCCAACTTTAGCCAAACGCCCATTTCTCTCTCTGCACCCCAGCTCAAGATGCCAGGCTCTTGTTTTGGAAAAGGGAGCCAGTTGCAAGAGGCCGACAGTTCTCGGCTTACTTTAATTACGGCTGTGAAATATTGATGGTTTTGGCTCTCTCTGTGGCTGCCACACCTTAACCAGTGGGCAGAGAAGCCCGGGGAGGAACAAGTTAAGAAAGGCCAGATGGTTTCCCTTCAGAAAAGCCATATAGACTGACAGAGGTGTCACTGCCTGAGATCATCGCAGAGCCCTAAATAATTGATGGGTCTCCTGAATTTGAAAAGGGGAAAAATACACCAAACTGGAAATAACGGTGATGAATCATTTGTGGTTAAACTTTTGGAAATGGAAGGAGGGTGTGAGCTGGGGGTGGAGAGGATAGGAGACGAGGAACAGCCACCTTGGTTCTCTCCCTTGATTGGGTTCCTTCCAGTGGGGCGCATTGAGCAGCTTTTTTGGTCAGGATGTGGCGCAGATAGAACCTTCTCCATTTAAATGCACTCCTTTCTCTTTTTGGGGGGACAAAGGGCAGACATTCCTTACTGAGGAGAAACTAAACAGCTCTCTTTTTTCAGGCTCTTTGATTTCCTGTCTTCTGGTAATATATCACCAAAACATGGCTTTAAAAGAAACTTTCACAGAGACCTCTTGACTCCACCATTGTCTGTGGGCTTGTTTGGATTTGTTCCACCTAAACCCACCCTGCCACTTGTCCTGTGGCCCTAAACACAGGACTAATGAAAGTTGCCAGTCTGGGGAATGGAGATATTTTCACTTAGTGAATTAATTTGTGGGAGTTGAGAGGGAGTGTTGGTGGTGATATTGGTGGTGGTGGCGGAGACTTCACCTTCCAAGACTCATGTCTTCTGTCTGGTCTAACCCATTCGGGGTGACTGGAGTAAAAGATTTATGTCAGCTTTTGACATGATTTGACCTTGCCGCTGACATATTTTAATACATTAGCCAAGAAGGGTTTTGCAGACAGCTGTCTTCCCCTTACTCTTCATCACTTTCTAAACAAAACAAAATACTGTAAGGAAATACTATTCTGTTTCATTTCTTCCCATGTATATTTATCTAGGGTTTATTATGTTTCTCAAACAATTTTTTTTTAATCTGACAAATAAGACAATGAAGGTCTGGCCCAATCATTGAGTTTGGCGTCCAAGTTCTAGTAGATTATAAATATGAAAAACCTAGAAGCTCTTCTCTACTGATTTTTCAGACTTTGTTCTTCTGTCTGTAAGAGGGGCAGTTCGTCCATTTCTTCTGCTCTCGTATCTTCTGGAACAGTGTAGAAAATTGTGCATGCACTTGCAACTGAATCTTTTAAAATTCAACACCAGGTCTGCTGGTAAATAGAAGGATCTGGAAATGAACGTCATTCCAGGGGCCGTAAACTTCACAATATGGTAGATGGGTACTCTGCTTCATTTCATTTCACATTTATAACCTCCTTTTTCTCCAAAGAGCACATTACACATAACCGGCCAGTTTCATTGCAGAAGGAAATGACTGCATCATCTGTGAATAAGCGGTAAGTCTTCCTGATCAGAGAGACTCTGATAAGTGCTGTGAGCAGGCAGTGGCTAGGTGGTGGAAAGTGGCCAAAGGGTTTGTGTGAGTCAGGAAAGCCTCCTCTGAATTGCTAAGACCCGAATGGGGAGAAGGAACCAGCCATGCAACAATCTCTGGGAAGAGCATTCTAGGCAGAGAGGATAGTTAGTGCTGCTCCCCAAGATGGAAATGGGTTTGCATGTTCAAGGCCCAGGAAGAAGGCTACTGTGGCTGGAGCCAATGGAATAAGGAGAGGAGAGGAGACGAGTTCAGAGGGGTGAAGAGATGAAATAGGATCCAATAAGCCCATGTTTTATTCCAAGTGCAGTGGAGTTTTTAAGCAGAAGAGTGATACATATTTTGATAAAAGTCTCATACAAGAGGACAAAACTTGGATTAGAGGCAGGCAGGTGGCAGGGAGGTTTTCCAGAAAAAAGTAGCACTCTTACTGTCCCCTCTGTCTGGAAGGCTCTTCCCCCAGATAGGCACTTGTCTCGCTTTCTCGCTTCCTTCAGGTGTCAGCTCAAATGTCACCTTCTCAGTGAAAACTCCCCCAACTGCCATATTTAAAATTTCAACCATCTCGCCCCCACCACCCCATTTCCTATGTCCCTCTCCTGTTTTATTTTTCT
>RJWJ010031594.1:0-19095 GCA_004363605.1 Indri indri
TAAATGTCCACTTGTTGCATCCAATAATTGCTTCCATTGCATCTCTGGAATAGGCATCATGGAGTCACGTCCAGAGTTTGCTCAATTAGGTAGGACCAATAAGCTGAATTCACAAGCAGATCTGATATTTGATATCCAGAAGAGGGCAGTAGGACACAGAGATTAAAATCACTCAACTAGAAACCGTGGCTAGCAAAGGTTGCTAACTTCTACTTAGTGTTGGACCAAATTCTTCCCTTCCCTTTGGCATACCATGGACTGCATAGTGTAGCTAAGAAAAGAAACAGACTCTTTCTGAGCGCCTCCTATGTGTCAAGCACTAACCACATATTTTCACATGTGTAAATCATGATAATCCTGAGATGCAGGTATTACATTGTTCCCATTTGTAGTAATGAGAAAATCAATGTTCAGAGAGCTCAAGCAACTTACTCAAGGTCACAGAGCAAGCAATAGAACCAAAATTAAAATCCAGATTTGACCCCACAGGCTCTGCTCCACCATGTCGGGGTTTGATTACTGACCCTATCACTCATAAACTTACTGACCTTGGGGAAGTAATTTAACCACTCAGTACTTCAATTTCTTCGTCTGTAAAGTAGGATTAACAATGTTCTCTTATTCTTTAAGAGTTAGTCTCTAGATCAATTTCTCCACGATCATCTCTGTCCAAGTGGATAGATTTTGTCCTCAGATAACATTTTACCTTGCAATAAAAAATTATAGAAAATTGAGTATAGAAGGGACACAAAAGAACTTTTCTCACGCTTTGGTCTTAGAGATGATGAAACCAATGCCTGGAGTGTTCAAATGACTTTAAATGCAATAGTGACAGACACTGTAACTCGGGGTTGACAACTTTACTCCAGCTCTCTTTTCTTACCTGTCTTCATCATTTTCTGGGGATACAGACACATGGGTGTTGACGGTAATGCTGTTGATGAAGATGAGAATAACAATAAATGTTCCTGAGGAAATTGTAGAAAAGTTACTTCATTGTAGAAGGAATTTATTTTGTTGGCAAGTCCTGGTTCCCTTGTTCTGTTTAAGAGAGAGTCCAGTGTATGTGATTTGTCCAGGACTGCTCGTTGACAAGAGGATGGGAAAGGTCATGGTGTGCACATTTAATATACTCCTTAAATGAGAAATACTAAACTGCTGACTCCAATCAATGCTAATCTCAGAATTTATGATTCTCTCCTTATCGGTCTATCTAACTGGCTTTCCCAAGGATCTGTGATGGAAAGGCTGGCTACTTGGAAGCAATGTGGGAGATTTATTTAATGTAGCAGCACCTCCTTAGAGAGCTTTCTAGATAACCAGCCACATTTTATTCCATTTCTTCTAACTTCTTCCTTTAAGAATTTGGTATAATCTTTCTAGTCTTCAAAGTCTTGCACTCATGAAAAATTGGAAGAGAAGAAAAGAAAAGGGAGAAAGGAAGGAAGAAAGGGAGGGAGTGAGAAATTCTTCTGGTCTTCATTATCAGGAGGCTGAGATGCCACAGTACCGTTTTTATACATTTGAAGAATTCCCCAGGTTCCAATGGCCTGTGGATTTATGGACAATAGCTGTTACTCAAACGGATACAAAGAACGTTCTACTTTTAAATTACAAGCAGAATGACTGGTTTACCTAATTCATCTAAAGGTGGGTTTTTGTGTTAGAAATTGTTTGAAAGTAGAGATGTCTAACAATTTAAGTAATCTATCCCTTTGTCACCTTGAGGATGGTTTTCCAGATCCCACCCCTTCTTCTTCATCATCAGATCCTTAGGGCTCTCCCTTTCCCTTGCAGTGTTGGGAACAGAACTTCTCAGGGGTGTGGAGAAAGGCAGCTTACATGGGTCACAGTGAGCACATGTTCTAAGTACCAGGATGTGTTCTGGGCTGCTCTGGAGGCTGAGGGAAAGGGCGGCGAAGACCAGCAATGTCCTTGCTTCTGAGCTCTGCACTCGAACATCTGCAGCACTCATTGACAATTAGTCATGTGCCAAAGCTATTCCAGTTTTCTGTTACCACTGGCCAAATTTATATCTTATTTGTGTTTTATGGCTCCATACCTTATTTCCATTCCAGGTATACCCAACATGATCTCATATCCAGCACCTAGAACACTGTCCTGATAATACTTTATGATAATGCTTATTAATTATCTCTAATGGCCTCATACAGGACAAAACTTCTGGCTTCTGTCTATATGGACTGATTTGGAAAATAGATTTTGAGCTGTGAAGTAAAAAGAAGTCGGAAAGAAAACAGTGGATTGGCAATGTAACCTGGTCTCTTTGAATGCAGAGTTTTGCATATTAAAAAATCTGTCAATATTGCCTTGGAAGTGCTGAAATAACTCCCAATATATGGCCTGCTGGATGGCAGTAGATTGTGGTATAGCATTGCTGATGGTATGGTTTGTGAGAGATGATAGATTCTGGAGGGTGGAGCATGCCCATTCTACGTTGTATAGAGGGCCTATTGCCTTGGGACACTATTGTTTCAATATGATGGCTGTTTGATGCAAGTTGTAATAATTTTATCTTCCACAGCATTCCTGGAAGGAAGTTAATAGGACACACACACACACACAAACACAGATGTTGGTGTGTAACTGTTCACCAAAAAGCCTTTAGTTACCCATAGACATGTTATAGACAGGTTGTAATTTTAGATGTGAGAATGACCAGAAAAAATAGCAGATAATAAAATTAGGGAATGAAATGATCACCAGAAGTATTAAATGCTTGTGTTGTCTATGATAACAAATGAGGTTTGTTGCTCCTTAAAGCATGGTCAGTCGTATAAAAGGTTAACATGGTCAGTAGTGTTTAATACATGTTAGTGGTGTGTTGAGTTAGGAGAAGAACAAAGGTCTGACTTTGCCATTTGTACAATAGGTCCAATGATGGATATTCAGAATATCCTGTATCTCATCACCCTGTACTACCATTATCACTTTTATCATAAAAGAATTATGTTACTCCATATATGAAAAATGCATTCTTGAACCACTGTGAATTAGTTTTTAATGTACTGTGACCTTGGATTGCCCTGGGATATTAATGCTAAATGATCACTTCTGAATGCTTTTTGAATAGCTGCACAGTGCAATTAAATGTGCAATACATCACGGATGACACAGCTAAACGCCTCTTCTGGTCAAGAAACCCAAAGAGGACTTGGGAATGATGGTAATTCTGAATTGCTGAGGATAAGAGAGAAAAGAATCTCTTGTTAGCAGTGAAATAAGTACAGACCAAAGTAGATGATAACCTTTTCCTGGAATTAGTCAATGAGAAATAAATTTTTGATTAATGACCACAAAGGAAGATGATTTTTGATCGCTGCCAAAGTAGCGTCCCATTATATCTGCCAAACGCCCAAAGTGAATAATTGCCATCAGTCTTTCTGAGTGACAAGTTGCCTGTTTGTGTGTGTGTGTGTGTGTGTAAAGGGGTAGATAAAGAAATAAAGAATTTGGTTCATATTCTAGCCCATTTTCTAGAATGGGTTTATATTGAATTACAATTCTTGTCAGTGTGGAACCTCATAAATCTTGCACCTAATCAAATCTCTTCTTATCTAATTCTTGGCCTTTGGGAAATTATAACAGATGAGCGGATGGCATGAAAAAGCCATGATGAAGTAAAGGACCTTTTACCCACTGGCCAATGGTTTAAGTGTAACCTTGTTGGCTGGCGGCTGAAAGTGACTGCTGTCCTGCTGGTTGTGGCCAGGTGGCCAGAGCCTAGTTGTCAGCTGACTCCATAGTCTGCAGAAAAGCCCTGAGTCCAACGGGCCCCCAGTCGGAACTGGGCTTGGCTGTCTCTCAGATGCTTCTTCTTCAGGTGACAGGAGCAACTCCGAAAAGGTTGCTCCAAAAGGGCCCAATGTGAGAGCTGTTGGACAAGTGATCTGGGGATTTCAATCTTTGAGCTGCTAACTAGGGGAAATTTTAACTAATGCAGAATCCAATTAATTTTTCTTTAACTTGTGACATTTTAAAAAGAAAGCATTAATAACAATTTTGGTTAGGTATCATGGAAATGTAACCCAGCACCCAGCACAGTACCTGCCACATAACAGGTATGCAATAAATATTTGTGGAGTGAATGAATGAATAAATGAACACACTTGTTAGGAACACATTTACATGCCTGTGTGAGTGGAGGAAGGGACCAACGAAGAGGAAACTAATTTTTTAAATTAATCAAGTTATGAGCTTGAAACTTAATTACAAAAGATACCATATAAATCCAAAAAATCCAAAGCTCTTCAAAGAAGCAGAGAAGAATCAGGACATCTTCGGCATTTCCTTGCTGGCTTTGCAGCTCACGAGCTATGAGCTAATTCCCTTCCTTACATGTCTTTGAGAAACTCTGTTTCCGAAATAAAGCTTCTCAAATTCTGGTGGGAAGCACTAGAATTATGGCAGGAGCTTTCTAACTAACTTCCCTGATCCAAGCGTGGACAGCTCCTCTCAGATCTCCCCTTCCCAGCACTGCCAGGCAAACGCTTCCAAAATGCAAATCTGATCATGCCATTCTACAGTTTAAAAGCTTTTGGTGGTATCTAACTGCCTTTAGAGCAGAATTCAAACTTCTTAGGGTAGCTTGCAAGGGCTTTCTTGACACCCCCGCCCTTCTCTGATGCTGTACCCCTTGTTTCGCTCCCTCTGTCCAAACATCTGCAGTTCCCTGAGAAGCCAAACTGCCCCACTGCTCTTGGTTTTGCAGGTGCTGGGTGCTGGTGCTTCCCTTCCCTCCATCTGGCTAAATCCTTTTCTTCCTTCAACTTCAGTTCAGGTTTCACCTCATCCCAGTAGATAACCCATCTCTCCCTTCTGGGGACCAGGCTCCAGTAAACCTCTCTCCTTCATGCCCTGTGTGCTCTGTGGTGGCCCCTCACATTCTATGCTTTCACCAGATGCTGAGCACCTTGAGGGCAGGACTCTTTTCTTCCATCTCTGACTCTCTGGTGCTCATATAATCTGCACATGGTAGATGCTCAATGAATCTGTGTTGAGTGAACAAATGGTTCACTCACTGGCCTGGCAGCACTTTGGCTGGTCCTTGACAATAGAGTTAGAGTATGTGGGGACTCAGCACCAAGTGCAAGAGAGGGAATGAGGATCAGCTGATGAGTTAGCTATCAGGTCTTTGCTTTACTCAGTGCTAAATCTTAAAGCAAACAAAATAAAAAGACACTGGAAAGAAAGGAGAACATTTTTTGGCTGGGCTGATGATGATACGATCTAGGCATAAATGGTCTCCTCTTCCTTTGGAATCCTGCATTTCTCCATAAACTTGACCTTATATTGTGGTTGTGCATATTCTCATGTTAGTTTGCAGTATTAGTCCGCTCAACAACAAACCTCAATACTACACCCTGTGGCTCACAACAAAGGTTTACTACTTGCTCTTTTTACATTGTCATTATGAGTTGGCCATGGCCCCGGTCCCTGTCAGGACCCAGGCTGATAGAAAGCAGCTCCCATTTCTTTCCGGGATATTGCTGGGCTAACGGCAGAGGAAAAAGAGAAATCATGGCAAAGTACACATCTGGGTTTAATGCTTCTGCCTAGAAACTTGTTCTGGTTATATTTCATTGGCTAAAACAAGTTATAAGGGGAGATATATTACGTTAATACTCCCATGGGAGGGAGGTGCGATAATATTGTGAACAATAATACAGTCCATCACACTCTCCTACTGGACTGAAACTCCTGGAGGGCAGGAGATTTTGTGTCCTCTGACTCAAAAGGCTGGAAGCTCACCAAAGCATATGATTTGTTTTTTGAAATAAAGAGCAGAGGTGAATATACTTCAGAAATAACAAAGACTTATTTGGAGTATCACTCTGTTTAGTCATCTTTTATGTCTATGTGTGATACTATTATAATTATGTATGATGCTAATTATTTAAAAGCCCTTATTACTTTTTTCTAATAAAATATTTAATGCTCGATATTAATCTGAATATGTTAACTCATTGCTTGCAAGAATTATACTTCATTAATATATGTATGTCCTATTTCTCCAACTAGTCTGCAATCAGAGGAAGTTTCTTTTGTTTATTCTAATATTGCAGGAGGAAAAAATTGCTCAGGAAGGGTTGTTGACTAAATTGTTTGACCAGTTGCTTGACAATTACTTTCTCCATAGCAAATCCCGTAGCTTGTACTTAAGGCTCTATATGACTTGGCACCAAATGAGGTTTCTACCATTGCTTCTTGTTGTTTGTGCTGACTCCTACGTCCAGCCATGCTGAGCCACTCCCTTTCTCTCTGTGAGTTCCATGCTTTCCCACCTGTCTTGGTCCATGTGAGCTGCTTTTACCAAAATATCATAGAGTGAGTAGTTGAAAACACAAGCATTTATATCTCACAGTTCTGCAGTCTGGGAAGTCCAAGACCAAGGAATCAGCAGAGGGGTGTCTAACGAGGGCCTGCTTCCTGGTTGAGACAGCCGTCTTCTTGCTGTGTCCTCATGTGGTAGAAAACAAGTGAGGCAACTCTTGGAGTCTCTTTTATAAAGGCACTGACCCCATTTATGAGGGCTCTGCCTTCACGACCTAATCACCTCCCAACGTTCCTCCTAACACCATTACCTTGGGGGTCAGGATTTCAACATCTGAATTTTGTGGGGACACAAACGTTCAGTCCAGAGCCCCACCTTGGTGTCTTGGCTCTGGTTGTTCCCTCTGCTGGGATGACCCATTGTCCTGTCTGTGTATGTTCAGTCTTTTCCCCAGTCCTCACAGCCTCTTTCACAAAGTCTTCCTCGATCACCTGGGGGATGTAATCAACACCTACATTCCACGCCCTTTATATTCTTCTCGCGGAAGTTAATTTGTTTCATCTTGTTGAGCAGGTTAAGGCCGCAGGTTTTGTGTATTCAGAATTGAATTTGAACTAAGGGTCTGCCATTGAGCTACTTCTCAAAAGTTGGGTGAATTTCTTCTCCTCTGAGTCTCATTTGTAACGTAGGGGTAATAATAATTATCTTAGAGGATTCATTTGATAAGTTATGTGTAAGGTGATTTATTACCTTTGTAGTTATTACCTAATATGGTTATGTATTTACTGATAGGATTTCTCTGCTTCGTCATTCTGTCCCCCTCAGTGACACTGCACAGAGCAGGTACCATGTAGGTATTTGCTGAGTGAATGAGTGAATGAATGAATGATGCTGGAAAGAAGACCACAAGCCTCACCTTGCATTGAAATTAATGATGCTAGTCTGAGTGTTACTTCTTTTCCCTGAGGCTGATTGCCAAGACTTTTAATATCTTAGATCCAGTAGTAGGGTGGGGAGAGAGAGGGAAACAGTCACAAACTTGGAAGATGTCTCCTGGTGGAGGATCAAAGAAAGTGGAATGAAATATTCTAACATATTTGCAATAGGAGATTACTGTCCAGTAACCCTAGATAAAACCATTGTATGTATCATTCAAATAGTTTATTAAAAGTGTCTTTTTTTCTTCCTCAGATTATAGCAAACTGAGTACATAATTATTTCAAAAACTGAGTCTAAAGTTTGCATTGTAAATCGTTGACTTACTGCAAACCTTTATCAAATGTTAAGGGGCAACTGCAGAGCAGTCATTTACCAGGTCAAAGGAATGATGTTTGGAAAAATCACAAACTATATATTTTGGAAATTTTGTAATACATTGATTTTTTTTTTTTTTTTTTGAGACGGCATCTCTGCTCTGTCACCCAGGCTGGAGTGCAGTAGTGTCATTATGTCTTGCTGTAACCTCAAACTCCTGGGTTTGAGGGATCCTCCGGCTTTGGCCTCCCAAAGTGCTAGGATACACTGATGTTTTTAAATAAATATAATTTCTCTTTTATAAGCCATAAATAAAATCACCGGTCATTTTAAAGCACTAAGTTCATTTAACAATCTAAATAGTGACTCTTTTAAATCAGGTGAAGTGTTACTCCTCTTTTAAATTGACAATGCTGTCAAATTCTCGAGTGACTGTCCCCCAGCAAAGACAACACAGTGACTGCCTGAGCACCAGCGAAGGAGGAGCTCAGGTCCTGATAAGGCTGGAAGCCTCAACCCAAAGCCAGGGTGAGACCTGACCCCCTGGTTGTTTCTCAATATGGAGATAACGTGATCTTGTGACAGGCTTTTTAGTGAATCAGGTTCTTTCTCAATATCCTGTGTATTAGTTTCCCGTTGTCACTGTAGCAAATTACCACAAATTTAGCAATTTTAAGCAGCACAGCTATTGTCATTTTCTCTTATAGTTCTGGATGTCAGAAGTCTGAAATTGGTCTTATGGGGTTAAAATCAAGACGTCAGTGGAGCTGGGTTTCTCTTGAGGACTCCAGTGGGGAATGTGGTCCCTGCCTCTCCCACTTCTAGAGGCTGCTAGCATCCCTTGGCTCCTGGCCTCGTCACTCTAATCTATGCTTCTGGGGTCACGTGGCCTTCTTCTCTACAGTAGTCAAAACTCTTTCTACCTTCTTCGTAAGGACCTTTGTGATTACATCTGGGCCTGCCCTGATGACCCAGGATAATCTCCTTGTCTCAAAACCCTTACATTTAATCACATGTACAAAGTCCGTTTGCCATAGAATGTAACAATCACAGGTTCCAGGGATGAGGACGGGGACCTCTTAGGGTGCCATTGCTCAGCCCACCACACCTTGTCTTCCAAAAGCCTTTCTGTATCTGGACTATCTTATTGACTTTTAAAAGTCTTACTGACTTTCCTCAAAGGGAGAAAAAAGGCATTTCAAAAGACTATAGACTGGCAGGTGGGGAGTGGAGCGGGAAGGTTCTGATTTTGCCTCTAAATTGTGGCTTATGTGCTTTGGTTGCCACCAATTGTCCCTGTCCTTGTGTGAGCTTGTGTTTGCTTCTGTATTCACATCTGAGTGGCATACATCTATCAATGTGATTTTGAGGTATGAGAATCATCACAGAACTCACTTTGTCTTGCACAAAATGGATCTGTAGGCAGTTGATGGTCTAATCAAGTATTTGTGCATTTCCTCCAGCACCCACATATCACCCCTGTGCGGTCTCAGGGTGCTAGGGTCACACTGTAAACCCAGTAAATTACTGTTCAAAGTGGAACTGATTCTTTGCTTGAAATTAGAAATAGGAAAAATCATCTCCACCTTCTCTAATTATTGTATCTTTCCTTATAACCCTGGGTAGAGAATAGTTTAAACCTTAATTCTGATGGTCCTTAATTTTACGAGTTACACTAAAACCCTTGGGAGTCATTTAATTTTATGGAGTTCAATGCTAATATCCAAATGCATTCTCTCTGAAATATATTTTTACCTTCTATTACAGAGATTGAGCTCCCATTTTTAACACATATGTTCTTAGTGCTTATGCTAATTTACTGCTTATCTTTAAAATTGGCATATCATTGTTATTGTTATTATTATTATTGTTATTATTATTGTGTATTGACCAAGTTGAATGCCTCATTCTCAAGGGATTGCTGTCAGAGTTATATAATACAAGAACAATGGGTGAATGTTGTTCATTTTAAATGTGAAATTATAAATCAATTACAGTGGTGGCTAAAACCCCTTCATGACATGCCACAATTTACTTCCAATGACATTTAAACCTATCTCACATGCTGAACAATCTGTAATAAATTATGATTTTTTTTTTTTGCTTCTGAAATGAAGCTATAATTATGACAGTTGAATTCTTGTGCTGGGAAATAAGGTGGCATTTAATTCCTTGAGAACAAATGACACTCACAAAAGAACAGTTAATTATTCTCAGCTGCAAAGGAAGGGAGGAGGGGAGAGAAAAATTATGAAAAAGAACATGGTGGCACTCTATGTGAAGTATCTATTAACTAATCTTTAACTAAGGCTGAACTACAATTGAACTTCTGGGGCTGTCCTGAGCCCAGGTAACACCTTTTATGATTTTCATTCTCAAGAAAATTTAAATAGGAGGAATTAGCAACCTGAAACTTTCTCCCTTCCTTGCACATGATAATACAAATGTTCTCACAATTAGCCTTTGGTTCCAAGAATGCAGACTGACAATCTAACCCAGTTAAATCAGACCCAGGGGGGAAGGATGGTATTCTTTCCAATTACAGCTGTCCTAATTCAGGTCTTTAACCGTGATAGTCATTCAATCCATATTGCAAATAAAGGGAAAGGAAAACATTGTGCCCCCAGAATTCTTGTTGTTTTTGTTTGTTTCTAGTTTAAACAGCAACTATACTTCCATTGGCTTTTCTCTGATAGCCCTTTCCTGTTCATTCTGGCAAGAAGCCCTGATGCAATTGAATATGCCAGCAAACAGTAGGCCACTGCTCGTAGCTAGTCCTGACACCATCAGCTGCGATGTTAGCAGCCTGCTATTAGAGACGCCTCTTTCTTTGACTTCCCTTTCTTCCTTGGGAGGAATAGATACTCTGGAGAAGGGCCCTGCTGAGTGGAATTCCCCATTTTGACTGCAATTAGGGATTGTGACTTGATTGATTTGGGGGCTCTCTGAAATGGAGCAGGATCAACACAGTTGCACGCAAAACAAGGCATAATCCACTGGGTTAAATTAACGTTAAATCAGAGATGATTGGATTAATTGCTATTACATTTTATCTTCTGTGCACATGTGCTGTTGGCAGGCTTTCAGAGCCTTTTTAAAATTAGCTTAGAACCGGATGGAAATGGTACAGGTGCAAATGATTTGTGCACTGGGTCTTTCAAGTACACAGTGGGCTCATAAGAAGGTGCATTTTTTTTCCAAATCATATTTTGGATGTGATTTACAAAAAACTGTACAGAGAATAAACTTGGCATCACTGTACAGAAGCTATAGATGTGTTAAATGGCAAAAGGACTCTGTTGGCTAGAAGGTAATCTGGGAAATGGATCTCCTTCAAATTGGTGGCCTTGGCACTGTCCTACTGTTCAGTTTGCTCCCCTGACGTGAGGTTTTGCTCTTGTGGGAGTCTTTAGAGTCCTGGAGATCAATGTAACAGAGTTCTTGGCATAGCATGTGATGCCCTGGAATATATCCTTCCAAAGCTGTGCCTCTTCAACAAATTTCAAAAGTAAAAGGTTGACATGATGGTTGTTAACAGGATAAATCTGTATAAAGGAAGTGGTGTGAACTATGTGATTGGAACCTCAGTGTAGTGATCAGATCAGGGACACAAAGCAAAGATAATCAGAGGGGGTGTCTTTTTATGCACCCATTTTCCCATCAACCAGTGACTCAGGCCCACGCGGGGCTCACCGTGTGAAAAGCTGTTAAGCCACTTGGAGGAAAGGTTATATTTTTATGCTTTAGAAACTGGGTGAATCAACAGCCCCTTTTAGAGACCAATGGGTGCACACACTATACGTAGGTATTGCGGAGAGGACAGAGACTGCATTGTTGGGCTGATCACATTTTGAATCAATACAAATAAACTGGTAAGAGCATGGTGTCTTCTTGTCCTTGGCCCTTTAAACTCTGCCGGTAACGTCAGGTTCGTGAAAGCAAGTCGAGAATATCAACAGCATGTCCTCTCCTGGGCAGCCTCCGATCTGCAGGCCCTTTGCATCGTGTGCTTTCACTTTTGTCTAGTCTCCCTGACCTGCACTTCTCAGCTTCTTAACCAGCTTCATCATCCCTGCTGCTAGCTCTCTTCAGACTGGTGACCACCTGCACTCTTGCCCTCCTTCCTTGAACCTGTCTCTGCTTGCCTCTTGGCTTTCAGCTGCCTTTGTTACCCCTCAGGGGCACTTGTTTCCCAGCCTCCACCCGAGGCCATGTCAGCTCCCCAAAGAAAGGGCAATTTGATACACACAAATATCCAAATGCAACAAAAAATTGGCCGTTGGGAACTGGGCTTACAAAATCATTTTGACTTATTGAAAAAATATATATCACCTTTTAATTTATTATTTTGAAAAGGTAACATATACGTAATTTAAGTTCATATGATGCCAACAAAACCAGTAAAAAAAAAGCTTCCTTTCCATCCATGACCTCTGGTGTTCTAGCTTCCCACTTCAGAGACAGCCACCGTTACTGGGTTTTGTTTTCACCCATCCTTCTAGAAAAGTTATAGGCATATATAAAACACACATATGCATATTTTCCACCCCATTTTTAAACACAAGTGATCAATTAACACCAATTTGATGGTGAGTACGTGTGGTATTTGTTTGTCCATTCTCGTGATACTTCACTTAGTAGAATGGGCTCCAGCTCTATCCAGGATAATATAAGAGGTGCTAGATCACCATTGTTTTTTTGTGGTTGAGTAGAACTCCATGGTATACATATATCACATTTTATTAATCCACTCATGCAGGCGGGAGGTGGGGGGAGGAGGAGATGGGTATATTCTCACCCAATGGATGTGGTGCGCACCGTCTGGGAGATGGACATGCTTGAAGCTGGGACTCGGGTGGGACAGAGGCAATATATATAACCTAAACATTTGTACCCCCTGTAATATGCTGAAATAAAAAAAATAAAAATAAATAAAAATAATTTTTTTCCCAAAAAAGGAAACCGCAAATGAAATGATAGCATACTTTGCACACTGTCCTATATCTCCTGCTGATTTTTTGCTTAAATAAATGTTGGAGATTGTCCCATATTAGCATGCATAGAGATGCCTTATTCTTGTTATAGTTTTCTTAATATTCCTGGATGTGCCATAATTTATCGAACCTGTCCTCTACTGATTAACATTCCAGTTGTTTTCAGTCTTTTGCTTTCACCAAAAATGCTTGAACTTAATTTTTAACACACTTACGGTGTATTGTACTAAAGAATAAAATTCCCAGAGATGAAATTTCTGGTTTAAGGATATTATTGCTTAATTTTAACTTCTTTTTACGTGAAGTAAACACACTTAAGGAAGGAGGACAAAAATACATGTGCAGGTTCAGTGAATCATTGCACATGGAGCACCTGCGAACCACCACTCGAGTCAGGAAAGGAACTGTAGCCAGCACCCCAGAAGGTCCTTTCCTGTGCCCTTCTGGTTTTCACCTGTTTCTCTCCTCTACTTCCTTAACTTTAATACCATAGTACAGTTTTTCTTGCTTTTAAACTTTGTATGATTGATTTACGCAGTGTGTAATTTTTGTGTCTGCTCCTCACTGTGTTCACGAGGGTTCTTCATGTTGTTTCATGTAACTATAGATAGGTCATTTTTATTGGTGTATATCATTCCATTGAATAAATATACGACAATTCCTTTACCCGGTCTTCTGTTGGTGGACATTTGGGTTGTTTTCTGATTTGGCTATTTCGAATAATGCTGCCATGAACACACTACCATTGGGTATATATCCTTAGAAGTGGGGTTGTTGGGTCATAGGTTCTATGTATGTTCAACTTTAGTGTATAAAGCCAAACCGTTTTCTAAATTTATATTCATACCAGCATGTATAAGCATTCCCCTTGCTCCACATTCATGCAAATAATTGGTTATATCACTCTTAAAATTTTTTTTTAATTTTTGGAATTATGGTAATTGTATAGTGGCATAACATTGGGGTTTTAATTCATATTTTTCTGGTTACTGAAGATGTTGAATATGTTTCCATATTTAGATACCCTCTTTGTGAAGTGCCTGTTGAAGCCTTTTGTCCGTTTTTCTTTTGCATTGTAAGAACCATGTGAGTGTTTTATATTATCTATATAGATAGGCATCTACAAGCCCTTTGTTGGTTTTATAGATGTAACAAACATTTTCTCCCTATCTACGACTTGCCCTTTCACTTTCATAATGTGGTCTTTTGATGAAAAACGTTCCTAGTTTTAATGAAGTCCAATTTACAAACTTTCCCTTTATTATTTTTTTTCTTGTGGCTTATGTGTTTCTTAAGAAATATTTCCTTATCTTAACATAATGAAAGTATGCTCCTATATCATAAAGTATCACTGTTTACCTTTACTTACATGGAATTTATTTTTGTGTATGATGTGAGGTACGAGTCATTTCTTTTTTCCCATAAAGATATCCAACTGATTTAGCATCATTTATTGAAAAGACTATCAATTTACCTTTGAAAGGCATTATATTGTCACAAATTGTATCCATATATTTGTGGTTTCTACTTCTGGACTTTCTACTTATTTCATTGGTCTATTTGTTAAACCTTGCAACAATATCACTTTTCTTAATTCCAGTAGCTTTGTAATAAGTCTTCCTATCTAGTGGAGCAAAAATTCTCTCACCTTGTTCTTCAAGAGAACTTGCATATTGGCAGCCACTTGCATTTCCATATAATTTTAGAATTGGCTTGTTAATTTCCTCATCAATAAATGTTAGAGTTTTTAGTATGATTTCTTTGAATTTATAGAGAAGCTGAGGGAGAAATGGTATCTTTGTAATACTTAGCCTTGCTATCTATGTATATTACTGGAATCCTATGTTTATTAGTGAGATTAGCCCATAATTCTCTTTTCTTCTAATGGGTCTGACAGGTTTTGGCATCAAAATCATGCCGATCTCATAAAATGAACTATTTTTATATTCTCTGAAGAGTTGATATAGAATTGTACCTTTCTTTTTTTCTGACTTTTATTCTTACTTTATACATTTCTTTATATATACATATTTTTTTTTTCAAAAATATTAAGGGGGTACAAGTTTTTTTGTTACATGGATGAATTGTATAATGCTAAAGTCAGGGCTTTTAGTGTGCCCATCACCAGAATAGTGTACATTGTACCTGATAGGTAAGTTTTTATTTCTCACACACCCACCCTCCCCTTCTTAGTTACCAATGTCCTTTATACCACATTATAACCATGTGTACCCATCATTTAGCTCCCACTTATTAGTGAGAATACAGGGTGTTCGTTTTTCCATTCCTGAGATACTTCACTTAGGATAATGTTCTCCAGTTCCAACCAAGTTGCTGTGAAAGACATTATTTCATTCCATTTTATGGCTCAGTAGTACTTCATGGGAGATTCTATCTATCTATCTATCTATCTATCTATCTATCTATCTATCATCTATCTCACATTTTCTTTATACACTCATCAGGTGATGGGCATTTAGGGTGATTCCATATCTTTCCAATAGTGAAGTATGCTGCAATAAACATGCAGGTGCAGGTGTCTTTTTGATATAATGACTTCTTTTGCTTTGGGTAGATACCCAGTAGTGATATTGCTGGATTGAATGGTAAGTCTACTTTTAGTTCTTTGAGGAATCTCCATACTGTTTTCCATAGAGGTTGTACTAATTTACAGTCCTACCAACAGTGTATAAGAGTTCCTTTTTCACCACATCCACACCAACATCTATTGTTTTTTGATTTTTTAGTAATAGCCATTCTGATAGTGTAGTAGTATCTCATGTAGTTTTAATTGGCATTTCTCTGATGATTAGTGATGTTGAGCATTTTTTCATATGTTTATTGGTCATTTGTCTATCTTCTTTTAAAAAAACTCTGTTCATGTCTTTTGCCCACTTTTTAGTGGGGTTTTTTGATTTATCCTTGGTGATTTGTTTGAGTTCATTGTAGATTATGGATATTAGTTAATGTATAGTTTGCAAATATTTTCTCCCATGCTATAGTTTGTCTATTTATTTTGCTCGTTATTTACATTACTATGCAGAAACTTAAATTTAATTAAGTCCATTTATTTATTTTTGTTGTTATATTTGCCTTTGGGGTCTTAGTCATAAATTCTTCACCCAGGCTGATGTCTAGAAGAGTTTTTCCTATGTTCTCTTCTAGAATTTTTATGGTTTCAGGTCTTACATTTAAGTTTTTAATCCATCATGAGTTAACTTTTGTGAGTGGAGAGAGGTGCAGATCCTGTTTCAATCTTCTACATGTGGCTATTCAGTTTTCCCAGCACCATTTATTGAATAGAGCATCCTTTCCCCAGTGTGTGGTTTTGTCTCCTTTTTTGAAAATCAGTTGGTCATAGCTATATGGTTTTATTTCTAGGTTCTCTATTCTGTTCCATTGGTCTGTGTCACTACTTTTGTACCAGTACCATGCTGTTTTGGTTACTATAGACTTGTAGTGTAATTTGAAATCAGGTAATGTTATGCCTTTAGATTTGTTCTTTTTGTTTAAGATTATTTTGGCTATTTTGACTCTTTTTTGTTCTATATGAAATTTGGGATTATTTTTTCTAGATCTGTGAAAAAAGACATTTATATTTAGATGGGAATTGCATTGCAACTGTAAATTACTTTGGGCAGTATGGACATTTTAACAATGTTGGTTCTTCCAATCCATGAGCATGGGATGTTTTTCCATTTGTTTGTGTCACCTATGATTCCTTTCATTGGTGTTTTGTAATTCTCCTTGTAGATATCTCTCACCTCCTTGGTTAAGTATATTCCTAGGTATTTTATTTTTGTTGCAGCTATTATAAATGGTATTGTATTCTTGATTTGAGTCTCAGATTAACTGTTATTAATATATAAAAATGCTACTGATTTTTGTACATTGATTTTGTAACCTGAGACTTGGTTGAATTCATTTATCAATTCTAGGAGTCTTTTGGTGAAGTTTTGAGGGTTTCTAGATGCTAGATCATATTGTTGGCAAAGAGGGATATTTTGACCTCCTCTTTCTTGACTTGGATGCCCTTTATTTCTTTCTCTTGCCTAATTACTCTGGCTAGGACTTCCTGTACTATGTTGATTAGAAGTGGTGACAGTGGGCACCCTTGTCTTCTTCCATTTCTTAGGGGGAATGCATTCAACTTTTCCTCATTCGTTTTGATGTTGGCTATGGGTTTGTCATCTATGGATTTTATTATTTTGAGGTATGTTCCTTCTATGCCTACCTTGTTGAGGGTTTTTATCATGAAGGAGTGCTGGACTTTATTGAATGACTTTTCTGGATCTATTGAGATGATCATAAGTTCTTTGTTTTTAATTCTGTTTATGTGGTAAATTGCATTTATTGATTTATCTATATTGAACCACCTTTGCATCCCTGGGATGAAAACCACTTCACCATGGTAGATTATCTTTTCGATGTGCTGTTGAATTCAGTTTACTCATATTTTGTTGAGGATTTTTGTATCTGTGTTCATAAGGGATATTGGCATGTAGTTTGTTGTTGTTGTGTCCTCTCCTGGCTTTAGTATCAGGGCGATACTGGCTTTGTAAAATGAGTTAGGGAGGATTCCCTCCTTTTTGATATTATGGAAGAGTTTAAGTAGAATAGGTGCCAGTTCTTCTTTGTAGGACTGGTAGAATTTGGCTGTGAATCCATCTGGTCCAACATGGATTTTTTTTTATTGGGAGATACTTTTTAATACTCCTTTAATCTTGGTACTCATTATTGGTCTATTCAGGATTTCTGTATCTTCCTGATTCAATTTTGGTGGGTTGTATGTGTCCAGGAATTTATCAAAATAAACCTCTAGGTTTTGTAGTTTGTGTGTAGAAGTTTTCATGGATAATATTTTGTATTTCTGTGGTATCAATTGTAGTGTCTCCTTTTTCATTTCTGATTGAGCTTTTGAATCTTTTCTCTTCTATTTCTAGTTAATTTAGCTAGTGATCTATCAATTTTGTTTATCTTTTCAAAGAACCAACTTTTTGTTTTATTAATCCTTTTTTTTTTTGCTTTCCATTTCATTTAGTTCTGCTCTGAGCTTTGTTATTTCTTTTCTTCTGCTAGCTAGGGGTTTGATTTGTTCTTCTTTTTCTACTTCCTTGAGGTGTGACATTAGATTGTTAATTTGCAATCTTTCTGTCTTTTTGATGTAAGCATTTAAGGCTGTTTATTATCTTCTCTCGTAGCACTGCTTTTGTTGTATCCCATAGATTTTGGAAGTGTGTGTCACTATTGTCATTTAATTAGAAAAATATTTTTACTTCCATCTTCATTTCATCATTAAGCCAAGGATTACTCAGCAGCAGGTTATTTAATTTCCATGTATTTGTGTAGTTTTGAGAGTTCATCTTGGAATTGATTTCTAATTTTATTCTACTGTGCTCTGAGAATACACATGGTATGATTTTGATTTTTCTAAACATGCTGGGATTTGTTTTGTGCCCAAACATATGATCTAAATTGGAAAATATTCCATGTGCTGATGAGAAGAATGCACACTCTATAGTTTAGAGGTATAATGTTCTGTAAATGTCTGTTAAGTCCACTTGTTCTAGAGTTCCGATTAAATCCAGTGTCTCTTTGTTGATCTTCTGCCTTGATGATCTGCTTAGTTCTGTCAGTGGAGTGTTGAAGTGCCCAGCTATTTTGATGTTGCTGTTTATTTCTTTCCTTAGATCTAGTAGAACTTGTTTTATGAATCTGGGAGCTACTGTGTTAGGTGCATATCTTAATAGGATTGTTATATCTTCTTATCGAATTGATCCCTTTGTCATTATATAATGACTATGTCTTTTTTTTTTTTCACCGTTGTTGTTTTAAAATTTACTTTATCTGAAATGAGAATAGCTACTCCTGCTAGCTTTTGGTTTCCATTTGCATGGAATATTTTTTTCCACCCCTTTACCTTGAGTCTGTGAGAATCTTTGCAAGTTCAATGGGTTTCTTGGAGGCAGCATATATTTGGGTTGTGTGTGTGCTTTTTAAAATTTTTTTCCTTTTTGTCAATTCAGCCAATATACATCTTTTATGGGGGGCATTAAGGTGGCTCACATTTAACGTTAGTATTGATATGTGAGATACTGTTCTGGTCATCATTTTGATTGTTACCTGATTGCTTTGTTCTCTCCCTTGAGTGACTGTTTTATAAGAACTGTGAGTTTAACTTTTTGGTGTTTTTATACTGGTGGGTGTCGACCATTCTGTTCCATGTGTAGAACAATTTTAAGCATTTCTTGCAGGGCAGTTCTAGTGGTGACAAATTTTCTTAGTGTTTGCTTACCTTGGAAAGACTTTAATCTCCAAGTCATTTTAATCTTCAAGTCAGTACGTGGTGCTTATGGGTAAGAATCAGCCATGCCCTATAGGATTGAATCAGTAATTGCTGTAATGGGCTGTATAAGTTGTCATCCCTGCCAGTAGGTGGCATTTGCAGGACAAAGCCAGCTGCAGTGTTGTGTTTTGGGTTGGGACCTGTGACTGGCTATTTCTGCCTGTACTTCTGTCAATGATGGCTCTCTATATTTTGAGTCTATGATA
>RJWJ010031595.1:0-19111 GCA_004363605.1 Indri indri
ACCCTGAGCAAGTGATCCAGTCCTCTCCAGCCTCAGTTTCCTTGACTGTGGAGGGGTGGTAGCAGTGATGACATTGAGAGGGCTCAATGCCATGTGTGGAAGTGTGCGAGCAGCGCTCAGCGTGGAGTTAGCATAACTCATAAAGCACAGTGGTATCAGTGCATTTATTGATTGAATTATTATGAGTTTTGATCTATTTTTTTTGGGGGGTGGAGGATATGTATGAGTTTCCTGCTACTGTAACAAATGAGCACAAACTAGGTGGCTTTAAGCAACAGAAATTTATTCTCTCGTGGTTCTGGAGACCAGGAGTCTGCAATCACAATCATAGTGTGGGCAGGACCACGCTCCTTCCAGAGGCTCCGGGGAGGGTCCTTCCTGCCTCTCCCATCTTCTGGTGGCTCCGGGTGTTCCCTGGCTTATGCCTGCGTCGCTGCAAGCCCTGCCTCTGTCTGCACATTGTCCCCTCCTCTGTGTGTCTGTCTCACAGGGACACACATGGTTCTATTCAGGGCCCACCCACACAATTCAGGATAACGTCCTCCTCTAATACCCACACCCTAATCTCATATTTTGCTATTTGTGGTAATACAAGTTTCAGGGATTGGAGTGTGGACATATCTTTTTGGGGGGCCATCATCCAATCTACTACAGATGGAAGTGAAAAACAGAGTGAGGCCGTAGCTCTATTCTCTGCCAAAGATTTAAGATAATCTGAAACAAAGAGCTGCAGGTCTTTGACCACATAAATGCTGAGTAGGGTTGACTCTGGGCCTGCCCTGGTTCTGCGGAGATAGGTGGAAGGGGCTGGAAAACAGGAATCCCTGAAGTCCTGGTCTCAGGGGCCACATTTAGAGCAAGTCCACGAAGGAGAACACGCGAGTCATTTCCTGCAAGCCTCCATACTGCATTACTCTGCTCGGCTTCTCATTTTCTCCCTGGGTCCCTCTGCATCCCGGCATTTGGGTGAGCATAAATTGCATAGTTCTCTTCCGGGGGCTGGACTGGAAAATGAGGAATATGATAGATCTTCTGAAGTTGGGTCGATTTTTGCTTGTGGAAGCACATTTCCCACCTGAGGTGTACTAGGGGTCCCTGGAGAGCTATCAGTTTCTTCTTAAGCTCAGAGACATATTTACGGTTGGTGCAAATGGTCCCACATCATCAGAGGATCTTCCCTGCTGACTCCCTGGACGCTCATTAGTTTGGTATATCAGAAACTCTCCCACCCTTTGCAGAAATGAGCAGTTCAGCAGAAACCAAACTAATTTAATTCAAATTTAATTAAAGTTGGAGCAATGTTTCTTACTCTTCGGTCCTAATTATAATAATGTTGCCGCATACGATAACATAGAAAACATGTGGTTAGTTTTAGAGGAAGGAATTTGTGAGATGGCATCGGCTGATACAGATGGACTGTACAGGCTGGTTTCTAGGTTTCGAGAAGTCTTGGTGATCCAGGGTTTCCTAACAAGGTGCCCATCTAAAGTGGAAACCACTCTTTAGGCAAACAGTCAGATCCCACAGAATGAAGTTAATAAAAGTGTATGTG
Organism: Indri indri; assembly: GCA_004363605.1. Lineage (NCBI taxonomy): Eukaryota > Metazoa > Chordata > Mammalia > Primates > Indriidae > Indri > Indri indri. The sequence continues at coordinate 1,553 of RJWJ010031595.1, forward strand.
GGAAAAATAATAAACAGCTACAAACAGTACAAAGAGGCATGAAAAAGTGATAATTCTAGCCAGGATAGACTGTGTTCCATAGTAAACACCAATGCTCAGTATCTTAATCCAAAAAAGTGATTTCTTCCCATGCAGGCATTTGGAAGGTGAAATTCCACATGGTGACTCAGGCATCCAGGATCCTTCCAGCTTAGGGCCCCACCTCCTATAGGGCGGGGATTGGCACACTACGACCTGCTGGCCAAATCCGGCCCACAGCTTGTTTTTTGTAAATAAAGTTTTATCTGCCCATAGCCATGCTCATTCACTTATGTATTGCCTGTGGCTGCTCTCACACTGCAGGAGGAGAGTTGAACAGTTGCAGTGGAGGCTGAATGCCTGCAGAGCCTAAAATGTTTACTATTTGGCCCTTTACATACAACAAAACAAATGACAAACAAAAAAACAAACAGGAAAATGCTGGCCCCTGCTGTAGGGCCTCAGAGTCTTCAGTGGGAAAGGAGAAAAAAGGCATCACACTGCAGGTTGTTTGGGGTCAGGTTTGGAAGAGTTTCCCATCGATCCTGCCTACACTCTAAGGCCAGGTGCCGAGGGAGGTCGGGGAGGAAGGGAAGGAGGGGTGATGGAGGGGGGAGAGGGGGCAGGGAGGGAAAGACGGATGACAGGAAAGTGGATTTTAGCTCCTGATGCGACTTGCTTGAGACCCCACAGAGCAAAGCCCTCAGCACAGAGAGTAAACTGGTCCTTATCCCCAGTTACACGCTCGGCTACCACCAAGATGAAAGGCATCGGGCTTTTCCCTGAAGGACGTGTCTGTCCCCCGTTCACCTGAAGGGCTTGGGGACGCAGAGTTTCTTCGTGCTAACTCGCACAGGATACAGGCCCTTCAGAACAGCCGAGTTCGAGCTTGTGGGATGCAGATGCAGAGAAGCAGGTTCTCGTCCTTTCTTCCGACCACCCAGTTGGCCCCAGCCACTTGCTGGCCTCCCCGTCCCCACTCCTGACCTTTTCTTCACGCTCAGGCACCAGACGCCTTTGAGCGCGGAGTCCGGGAGTTAAGCATGTGGCTTAGGAATCAGGAACATTTGGATTCACACCCAGGCTCCAGCCTTCACTAATGCAAGACCGTGGGCCATTTGCTTACCTTACCTGGCTTTCGTTCCTCTTTCGCAGGGTGTGAAAGTGAGGATTGATTCAGACGTGCATGTCGAGGGCGTGTCGTCTGGCCGTGGTTACCGCTCTGTAAGCATTAGCCACGTTTATTATTCTCAGCAAACCCCGATGCTGGAAGGAGTCAGGAGAGATACAAGAACCTTTTAATATTGAGAAGTCTAAGACACTTGGCGAGAAGACTGCCCCAGTTACATAGGCTGCCCTGACAGCCTGTGCCTTCTAACGTGGTGGCAATCACCCTGACGGATACTGTACAATGCATTTCTTCATTCATTCATTCATTTAACGTGCACAAAGTGCCTGCTTTGTGCCAAGTCCTGTGTTAGGAATTAGTGATACAGCTCTAAAGACAAAGGCGTCTTCTGCCCCTGTGGAGCTCAAATCTTTGCTAAAACATGACAGTTGTGACAAAGACATACGACATGCCATGGGAGTGTGAGGTAGGGCCATGTGCTTGGGCTTGGAACATGGGAGGATTCTGGAAGGGGCCGCGGCCGTGTGGAGACAGCCTGTGCTCCGTACACCTCAGCGTACGGAGCACAGGTACCTCCGTACACCTTGCTTCTTGAACTTGCCAGGCTGGTTCCCACCTCAGGGCCTTTGCACCTGCTGTTTGCTCTGCCTGAATCCACTTTCCCCCATGTTTGTGCATGTCTGGATTGTTATCATCTTTCAAATCCCAGTTCAAATAGCCCTTGCTGAGGACGGCCTGCCGGCCCTCCAATCACACATTTCTTCACTTAGTCTGTCCTTCTCCTCTCCCCAGCTGCCACTGCTGGCCATGTGGCCTTCTTTACTCTCTCCATAGCATGTCTTACTAAGGCCGACTATCTCATCTATTAATTTGTTTGTTTCTGCCTTTGTCTCTCCCCCTGTAGAAGGTAGACTCCATGGCAGTGGAGCCCTGGGTGGCTTCTTTGTTAGCTCAGAGCTGGCTCCACACAGAGCAGGACTCAGCACGTCTTTGTTCAAGGACTTGGTCAGTCACGACTCTGAGCTGGCGAGCGGGGTGAGGCAGGCAGAAGGAAGGGCACCTGAGTTCAAGGGCAGAGCCTGGATGGAGGAAGGTCGTGGAGCCATTGGGTGCGTGGGGCAAGAATGCAGGACTCAGTGGCCACTGTCCTGTTCTTGGTCAGAGGAGAGAACACCTGTGAGCTGTGCAGTGCCGGCCAGGACCCCTGCGTTTTTTTCTCCAAATTGATTCAGCGTATGTGTTCATGGGTCCCCTCCTCAGGTGCCCTGAGCTGTTCAGAGCAGAAACGTTCTCGTTCCCTGTCAGAGCTGCATGAAGAGTGAATTATTGGGCAATTTCAGAGAGGACATTTAGGAAGAAGACATCAAATTTAAGAGGTTGCAATGAATGTTCAGAGGTCAAAAGAATTGGGGAAATGACTTCATGATTTTTCCTGTATAAAGGCAACACAGACAATGAAATAACAAATGTGTGAGGCCCAGGCCCTTCTTCTCCTCTGTGTATTTTATGCAGCATAAAAACGTGTCTTTGGAGCTTTCTTTGAGTGATTCAAAAACCAGATGGAAGCCAGCAAACAGACTGCATCTGTCCCAGCAAAGCTGTCATTTATTTCCTGGGGAAGTGAGTAGAGATGGTGGCCGTGTGCTTCTTGCTGGATGCTGAGTGCAGAGCATTTGGCCTCCAGCTAAGGAACAAATAATTTCTATGCATGACGAATCCTTCCAATAACAAGGTCCTGTACAGGCAGGACCAAATCATAGTCATTAGTTCCTGGTACTCTTTCCAAATGGATGCCTCAGAGTCTTTGCAGCAAGCACCCAGATGCAAGCTGGGGAAGCTACTTGCAATTTAGTCTGCCATCTATTATGCCTTTTGGTTCTTTTGGAAACAGAGGAGGTTAAGTTCAAACTCCAAATGTGATCTTTGAGAAAAGCAGAACAATGTCACTTGAGTAGAATAAATCCCCAGAAACATGCAATTGATTGGGGTCCCCCACCCCCATTCCCAAAGCACTGGGTTTTAGCAGCTTGAGGCCAGGGAAGATGCAACAAATTTATGTCAAATACGTATGTCCTTCTTCTGATCCTTAGGTGTGCAGAGCTGGAGTGATTATAGTCCTCACTTTAGAGCACAGTACTGCCATCAGGCACAGTTTCTATTTATTTTTATTTCTTTATTTCTCACCCTCAATTTCAGCTTTCTTTCCAAGAGGCTCCCCCTCTTGTGTGTTTAAATACCATAAAAATGTCTCTTGTCATGTATTTAATTCCGCTTCTCCTGTTTTCACTTAAGGTGTCTTTGAGATGCATGGTGTTGATTTATACTTCCTACTCATTTCTTTGAACAGATACAGAGTGTCCAATTGTTTGTATATTCCACACTTTACTTATCCCCTCCTTTCCTAATGCTCACTTAGATTATTTCTAACTCTATTATCAGACTTACACTGTGATCAACATCCTTGTGTCTATTTATTTGTGTTTGTATCGGTCTTAGGTTTCATCGTCTGAGTGTGCAATGCAGAACACACTCTCTGTCCACCTTTCCTTCACTGTGAAACCCAGTGAAATATTGTAATAAGTGGAGAAGCAGAGTAGATTCATGAGAAAGCAGGGTTTGGAAGGCAAACGGGCCCTTTTATTTTTTAATCAATTCGAGCTCAGCCTGTGCCCGGTTGTGGGACTCAGGGCAGGGCGCCCATCTACACGGACCCAGGTTTCCCATCTGTCCCCCAGGGTGGGGGTGGGAGGTGGGTCAGTAAAGAACTGATACGATATGACAGACGGGTGGGAGCTCTAAACAGGAGGGGGACTCTCTCCTTTACCTCCAGCCCTAGGTAGAAGAGAATTGATATTTAAAATAAAAACCCTGGAGCCAGCAAGAATTTAAACAGATGGAGCAAAAGGGGCTACTGCCTAATCACTCATTCATTTATTTATTTTGTTTTTCCCTCATAGAAATGGAATTAAATATGGCCATTGAACAAAATCAACACTTAATGGCATTTTAATAAGATGGAGATAGTGTGGGGCTTATGACTCCACTTCGCCTGCATGGCACGCACGTGCGGGGGGTTACGCACATCCACGTCTGTGCATGTGTCTGTATCTGTGCACTAGCTCTTTACCCACACCGAATGAATGCATGCACGGACGACAATAGTGCTTATTTTAAGTGTTGAGATTGTAACTCGATTTTATTTTTCCTTTCGCTTAACATTTTTTCCTACTTTGCCTAGAGTTAATATGCAATTATAGGCATAATAATGAAAAAATAGATTGTATTAAAATAATATTTATGGAGCATAACAACTTGCAATATGTTAATGGAAGTAACCTGTTGCGAAGCTGTCTATCCGTTCTGATTACAGCTGTGGTTAAACCAACCCAAATGCGCATCCATAGACAGAAATAGCCCGGAAGGGAATTGCCCGCTCATGGGTCACTCTTAGGGCTGCGTGCTGCTAGCCGCGAGCTTCTCCTTTCATTGCTTTCATCTCTCATTCTTCCTTCTCCTGTCATTCTTCTCTTCTTCATTTTTGTCCCTTCTGAAACATGTTTATTAACCTGAGGGTCTCCTAGACTCCATTTTCCTCGGGACACCCACGTGGAGAAACCTAGCAAGTCGGTAGAAATACAGCTCTGTGTTATCATTTGTACTTTATTTTTAGTTTCTGTTTAAAAGAAATGAGATTGACTCACCCTTTGCCCTTTGCATGTTTATATTTTTGTTCCATTTGGAGAAGGATTTCCTGACGCTCAAGCTATTTAATGATGCTGAGAGGGGCTGAGGGTCTCATCCTATCTGAAAGGAGGGGTGCTCTAGTGTGCGTTTCACGACCGCTCGTCACCAGGTCCTTATTGGACACCCACCTGCCGTCGGTCAGATGTGTCCTCCTGGCCCTGGGCTTGTGGCCTTGAACTCTGCAGGTCGCCTTTGTTAGTGAAACTACTTTCCCTAAAGCAGGGATGGCGGCCTGGTTTTTACAGCATCACAGACGCCTCCCCGCCTTTCATTATGAGTTGGGTCCCTGGAGGCTCACTGCTCCATGTAAGAGACCCACTGCTTCAAGTCCACACAGCTCCTGGAAGCCACACCGCTGCACCGGCCTGTGTTCATCAGTGGCGGAACATATATGGTTTCCCTAAGGCCCGTGGGCACAGCCTTGCCTCTAACCTGTGTGCACATAGGACAGGAAGGCTCGTCCTCCATTGGGTTCTCTAAGCTGGGCAGGGCAGGGGGCTGCTGAGTCCAAGAGGGGTGGGTTAACTTCTGGGTTAACCTGCACTGTCTCACGGTTACAGGCTGCGTTTGCTCTAACCCTACAAAATGTTGAAGATACAAAGATACAGGTAGGAAAGATTGGCCAGGAAGGAGGGGAAGCAACCCGCATTATTCCCCGTGGTTAGAGACGCCACAGGCAGGGTCAGCCACGATAGCGTGGGAACAGTATTTCGTATTCCTCCTCTGTAGGGCGGGGCTTTCCTCCACAACCCGCTCATTGCTCGAGAAAAGTCCCAAGTGATTGGACAAGACACCCTGAGGTGCTCAGAGGGGACAAACCACCAGACATCTCGGCTGGTTCTGTGTCTGTCTCCAGGAGAACTCAGTGGGCTCAGTGTGAAAGTTCTGGTTTTGTAATATTTCCTTCCAAGATCTTAAACATCCAGCTGCATCTCTCTGTGTTGTCGTCAATATTAGAAACCTTGCAGCGGTGTTTACGAGTCAGGCCTCAAAGCATTTCTGCAAATGCTTGCCACTTTTCCTCCTTTTCCATTAGCTCAATTGATTGATAACATTCTGCTCCTTGCGTAAATGCTGAGCTTCACTTTATAAACCAGAGAATCCAGATGAAAGAGGGAGAAGCAGGGAGACGAAGGCCTTGGTCAGCTCACCCAGCTCTGGACACAGACTCGCTGCAACGGTGGCAGCCTTGCCCCGCCTATGTCTGTTAGGAGACTTCGGTTGCCTTCGCACATCCAGTGTAAAATGATTTCTCTTTAACACCCGAGCTCTGAGAGTGTTCCCTGCCGCTGACATAAGAAATTAAATATTTTAAATCATAAAAGTTCATTGAAAACATTTTGATTTAAGCCAATCAAGTGGTTCTTTGGAGACATCCCTGAGTGACGGCTTCATTTGGGGTAAGATGCCATCCTTGGTTAGGGCTGTGGTCCTGCCCCGACCTCCCGGTGGGTCGTTCTCCGGTGCCTGGGCTGCCATGTCGGAAACTTGGACGGTGAGGCTGCAATAGCTTGTAAACATCATTTATCTTAATGGCTACAGGACCCGTCGCCGCTGTTTGAACTGCCAGAAAAGCTCTGCCTCTGCTTCCCTGTGTCCACAGAGTCGGCTCTGCAAACTAGAGCCTCTCTCACCCGGGCAGGAGGCCGGGGGTCGGGGAGGGAGTGTAAGCTTTTTATCTTGGGCTCTGAACTTGTGCTCGGAGGTTCAGATTTAACTCAGATTCTCACATGTCGAGGAATCAATCATTTGAAAAGAGCGTCTGTCAGCATCAGTGTAACTCCCAGAAAAGGAGACTCAGCACCTTCAGCTGCTCGGCAGCCGGCTCCCTCCCAGGTGAAGCACTCGCACCTATTTCCCGGGGAGACTCGGGCTAAAAGAAGAACCGCTTTGATTTCTATCTCTAATATGTTGTGTCAATTTCCCAGGGGGTGTCTTCACTTCTCTGTAGCTCTCGGATTTCAAATACCTCCGGCCAAGGGCTTGTGAAAAACATGCCAGTCTGTGTGTGTCCTGAATACAAATTTTACTCGCAGTCAGAAAACTTTGTAAAACGTGGGTGTGCAAAAGTGTCATTTGTTACATTTCCCGTAACTGGATTCGTGCCTATCAAAAGCCCACATTTTCCTCTAATAACAGAAAATTAGTAAAGTCGCTTGTAAGTGGTTCTATCCAATACTGTGATGTCTCAGTCAATTCAGTTTGAAAATTTAGTCACATGCAAGGTTATTACCCTCCTCCTTAAGTTGTTCTCTCTCCCTCCCTTTGGGGTTAATTTATTTTCCTGGGGAGTGTGGAATGGCCCCCAGTGGGTTCCACATGGCTTCCTGGGCTCGTTCCATGTTTGCTGTTTGCAGCTTCTCCTTCCAAATGTGACCCATCTGTGACAGTTCTCAGCTTCTCCTGGCCTCCGTCCCTTCTGCCCCATTGCACATGGCTCTGCTGCCAAGGCACCCGTCAGCAGGCCCAGCCGGGTGACTATGCACCCTCATGGAAACCGCCAGCCAACGGCGGCTCTGTCAGCCTGCCTGGACTCTCTGTGACCTTCTCATGGGCAGTGGGAAGGTGTGGCTTCCCTTGAGCCTTCCTGAGCGCTAAGGAGAACACAGGCTGTATTAGTTCATTTACTGCGGCAACAAATAGTCCCCAGACAATGGCTATGTGAGTTCTCTAAGTGCACGTCGGGGTTTGTGGTTTGGCTGTGGCTCTCAGCTGCATGCTTTCTCATTCTGAGACCAGACTGACGTCATGACTCCCACGGGGACACTGAGCTGGTCAGTACCGGACACAGAAGGGGATTAGGGTATTGCTGTTGACATCGAGTTACATGTGCTGTCGTGTGGAGATGAACTATCGATCCACACGTGTACACACTTACACGCTGTAGCACAGCCAAGATGCGATGCATGTCGTTGCCATACACACAACCTGCTACCCAGACGGGAGGGAGAACGGTGGGTTGGGAAGGACTGGCATAGCGGTCAGGGTTCTAACCACGGAACCCCACGGGGCTGGATGCGGCACACTGTCTAGCTTTACCCACATGGTGGTCCGCCAGGAAGAATAAAGCCACGGAGAGATGGCCACAGCCCTGCTGAGTGCCATCCCGAGCGAAGGCGTGTTCCAGGCGGGGAGGCTGCCAGGGATGCTGGCACTCCGCAGCGAGAAGGATTGTGTCTCCGACAGAACGGTACCACGGGGATTAGTGAGGTTGCCACGGACGTGGGAAGGGAAGACGCGCAGCCCGCAAGCGCCATCCTTATGCTGTGCGAAGCCAACGTATCGTCGTAGAGTCGGGCTTGAGAAGAGGCGAAAGCAGTTGGTATAAATAGATTGACACGTCGAGATGAGGAGAAGATGGGGAGGGGTGTGCGGGGAGGGCGGGGCCTCCACTCTCTTGATCTTCAAAGCGAGGCAGGTCTGAGAGGCAGCAGCTGCTGCGTCCCGGCCGCTGGAGCAAGTGCAGGGGCTCACCCGACACCCCGGAGCAGACTCTGCGTGTAATAGAGTCCTCACGTGACTCTCACGGCCATTAAAATCGAGGCAGCGCGGACCGTTCTCCATCAGTGCTGCACCGACTCTGGTCTGTGCCGAAGCAGCCACCTGGGAGCTTATTAGAAATAAACATCCTCAGGCCGACATTAGACCCACCAGTGCAGAGTTTCTGAGCTTGAGGCCCAAGAATCTGTTTTTTAATGAGCTTTACAGGTGATTTTCGTGCACAGGCCTTCCCAGAGAATGCTGGGGCCGGAGGTGGCTTCCAGCGAATGGAAATGGAGACATTTGCAGGAGCTGCTGAGGGCACGGACAGGGCGCCTGAGCGGGGGCTGGCAGTGATCAGGGCAGGATGGCACCTGGCTCTGTTACGTCACTTTCTCCCATGGCAGCAGAGCACCCAGGATCGGAGGGGCCAGGATCGGGGCGAAGGTGGTAGACTTCACCTAGGCCTGCGGAGGGCTGGCTATGGGGGGTGGGGGAACAAAGGCAGAGGGCGTGGTGGCACACGGAGGGAGTGGGCAGCTGGCCTTAGGCTACCTGCGAGGGGGACACTTGGGCTGAGAGCGGCTGGGCTGCAGGGAGGGCGTCTGATGGGCACAGGACGGGGCAGCGTCACTGCTGACCGGCTGAGAAAGTGATGGCAGGTGCAAAGCCCTGGTCTATGGAGGGGTCATTTTATTCCTTGTGGAATGAGGAGCAGCAAGCAGGTCATAGGTCAGGCCCATCGCAGCCTATTTAATTTCATTGTTGAAATATTTCAACTGGCTTTTTAAATGTATGTCCCCGATTTGGGGACTCATTTTCAGAAACAGTGAAAAGTGTTCATGTGATGATAGTGGAGAATGCTCTCAGTTTTAGAAAAGCAATTGTGAAGATTAGAAGCTGTCACGTCCTGTTGTGCACGGATCCTGCCTCTAAAAATTAGCCAGAGAAGGTGTAAATGGATCTTCCAGCTCCCAGGAAGGCTTGCTGGTGTCACATCCCTCAGCCCTGCCTCGTAGAACGTCCTCAGACTGGAGTCGGGGCCACGGTGCTCGTTCACGTCTGCGACACCCACGCCCGCAGCCCCCGGCCCCTCGGGTCTGACTGCTACGACTTTGAACTGAAGCAGCTGGACATAATTGCACATCAGAATTCCTGCTTCTAAACCATTATTTAAAATTAATATTTTAACGGAGTTATGCAAGTGATACTGGTTGGCTGGAATTTGTGTTGAATCAGCAACATGTTTAACAATATTTCATTGTGGGACTCTTAGAAATCTAAGGTCTGTTAAAATGTTTTGAATGAGTATCTTGAAAAATTGAAAATCATCCTCACTCTTTTTCATACTCTCAGAATTAAACAGCTGAATTTTTTATGGAATCTTCAGGGCTCGGGGATATTGACAAACTCCGTTTTAATGACTTAAACGCAGATTCTCTAATGACATAAAATAAGGTCTTTATTTAATCCTTATGAAACTGTAACAATGCATTCTTAGGAAGAAAAGAAAGTTTAAAAAAGAACAAGCGCCTGAAACTGTTTTATTATTGTTTTCTCCGTCCACCATGAGCTAAACAATAATTCCAACTGGAAACATTAAACAATATGCTTGAGTATAAAAGCAATAAAATACCCAAAACGAACATGGGAAATGAACACAAAAGAAGCTCCTTAAGTCACAATAAGTGCTATAAAAATATTTTTAAAAGAGAGAGAGACATTTAGTGAGATCAGGAGTAAAAATTATTGCAAGTGCTTAGAGAGCAGCAACCATGTCATGCGAATTTATTTCCACGGCAACTAGCACGATCTCTGGCTCTAGAATTTATTCAATAAATGTTTGTTTAGTGACTAAGTGGCTGGCTGGCTGGCTGAAGCGTGCACAGGTGTTCTCGGCACCTTCCCCAAACAGTGCGGAGGCTCTGCCTGAAATGCGGGGGGTTGAAGAGCACAGAGCTCGGGAGGATTGCGAGGCAGTGCCGCAGCCCCGGGGAGCGGCGGGGCTCCACCTGCCGCCGTCTACTTCCGGGGCAGAGGCCGCGTCGGGGAAGCTGCCGGCCTCACCCTGGGCAGGTTGTCAGGATGAGGTCTTGCCACGGTTACCGAGCGGGGGCGCCCCCACGCAAATGTCCTTCCTTGCCCTCTTCTGTCCCTGTCCTTCAGCCCCTCCCTGTCTACCCCGTGGACATGCCTGTGTTCCACCCCTGCCACTCGCAGCTGAATGTCAGGGTGTCTGCCGTGGCCTCTCGTGGCCTCACTGGGCTCCCCACAATGGCTTCACCAGGACAGGGCTCCGCTTCGTGTGTGCTACAACCTGGGAATTGTGCGCTCAGACTGTGCACTCACAACACAGAGGTTGCTCAGGCACAGCTCTCAAGGGAAGGGCTGGGAGACTTGCAGTCCTAGCCGCACGGCAGCTTCTGGTCACATTTCTCCGAGCTCAGCGCCACACCGTGATGACGTGTGAGAAACAGCGGGCCTAGTCCAGGAGCGTAAATTGGAGATTCAGGTCTACACACAGAGACAGACTTCACACTAATCCAGGCTACGCCATCCGTGATCCCACAGGCCTGGCTGTGGCGGGGTCCTCGCGCAAAGCCTACAGGAGGCTGCGGGCCCTGTCCAGGGCTCTCCCAATTTCTTGGCCCAATGGTTATGATTCAGAACAGGAAAATTTTTCTTAGTGTGCAGCATCGGGAGCTCCAGGATCATGTAAATTCTAACAATAAACACGCAGAAGGTGAAGAACATGCCAGAGCCTCCGTGCCACACACAGAGACTGCACAGTGCCCCATGGGAGGCTGGAGGACAGACCCCGGGTGTCCCTGTCCTGATTCCTGCAGCTGTGAGGATGTGACCTTGCATAGCCAAAGGGACTTTGCAGAGGTGATTGAGTCCTTGAGATGGGGACGTGACCCTGGATTACTCAGAGGGGCACGCTGCAATCACAGGGGTCCTGATAAGCAGTGGAGGGGCAGAGTGAGTCAGTGTCTACACTCCAGAGTGGTGGATGATGGATTTGTGTTAAGTTTGTTACAGCAGCCACAGGATGCACACACCCTAAGAAAGAAGGGTGCCGAGTGTGGGCCCACAGGGCGTGCGGAGGACAGTACTGTGGTGGGCTCCAAGAGAAGTGTGGGGACCACTTCAAGGATGTTTGGGGTCTCCACTAAGGGCACACCAACGATGCTTGAGAACCTGGCCTTGTCAGCTTCCCTAAGACATTTAACTGACCTTATTAACCAATAGGTGTTAATAAGGGGCCCGCCTACAGGCCAATCGTAATTTTATAGGAACGTCTTCGAGCTTCAAAGGAACAGAACTATCCTAATGGAGAAGCCGGCACAGGGGCTGCAATTTCTGAAGAGTCTGTGGGACCTCAGATTACGCTGGGCCGTTCTGCTCCCAGCTGTTGGCGCTCAGCTTCTTAGATTAAGGAATGTCTCGTCTAAGAAACAATTTTTATGTTCATCATATTTTTCAGACCAAACATTTGAACACCTGGCCCCGTGATGGCAGGGCGTATTTCAGCCCACAGCTGCCCTTACAATCTGTAGCTCCCAGTCGCTTTGCATAAATTCGAGGCTGATAAAATTTATCTTCAATGCTCCCCACTGAGTGTACCCTGCTCAGTTTCAGGGGAACCATAGCATCGCGATGTCCCCAGGCTTTGGTGTCAAGGGCACCTGGCTCAAACTCCTTGGCCAAGAACCTGAATATCTCTGAGCCTCCAAATCCTTATCTAGAAAATGCAGATAATATCAGGGCCAGCACGTGGGCCCGTGCATGCCTGCGGGTGTGCAGATTAGATAAATTAAAGAATGCCAAGCGCCAGCACAGTGTTGCTGAGCAGTGAGAGCCGCTCGCATGGATGTTAGCTCTCCTGGTGTTCTGGGGAGCTCGGTGACTCTGACGCTGGGCTGCAGATTAGCTGCCCTGCATGGCCATGACTACCGTCTTCTGCAGCTGCTCCCGACAAGCTTACCTTCCTTAGGGCCTTGCTTTCTGTTACTGTGACAATGAACTCGGGGATGTTTGCCTGGAACTACATGTGGTTCTTACCAGGTGTCATCAGGTTCCCTAACAAGCCCCCAGGGAGAACGTTTGTGCAGGTGGAGCTGCCGGGAGGTCCTGTCTCCTCTTCGCCAGCCTTCCCCACCCCCACTGTGTCTCTAGAACCTGTTCTTCCCAAGGAAACCAACCTGGGCTTCCACCCAGGGGCTATTCTACAAATGCAAGAGCCCAGTTGAGGAGGAAAAATAAAGTGAATGTCCATGCTGTGAAAATCCTGTGGAGTGATTCTTTCCTGAGGTTTCTATGGCGACCTCTCTGGAGCAAATGAGCTCCTGCCCGGCTCATAAAGCGAGGATTGGCAGGGGGGCATCCAGGTTAAACACACGGGCTTTGGTGTTAGTATGCAGAGATGTAAGGAGGAAAAAATGGAATACATATTTTTTAAAAGGCCCGAGTGACAGTAGCCTGCCAGCTTGCTTATCACAAGCCTTCCCTCAGCCATCGGCAGCTGGCATTGGTGTTTAGGAATGTAACAAGCACTGAAAAATGTAAAGCTGCCACCAGGCCCCTCCCGGGCACTGGACTCTGTGTCTTCTGCTTGCCTGCACACGAGTGAGATGAAAGTTGGTCCTGGAGATTGTGGGTCATCGTGCAAGGGTCCTGAGTCTATTTCCACCTCCCATCACATTCGCTGTTTTTATATGAGAGAATCTGCCAGATGGGGATCTGCATCACAGCTTCAGAATCTTCACCAGGACAGATTTCACACCTGCTTTCCAAACTTGGGCACTTGCCAATCTCAGGAGACACCTCCAACAGGGACAATGACAGAGGAATGTGTCTCTAGTCTGCAGCAGAGGAGAACACAGACGGTATTAGAAATCAGGTTGAGGCCTGCATTGGGTACATTTGTTCTCAAGGAAGATACTGTCTTCATTGAAAATGTCTTTACGTGTTGGGGCTGGGTTGGTGGGGCCACGGGCAAGAGGTGGATTCCACCCACCTGCCAGGGAAGGGCTCAACCCTGCCTGACACTCGAGCGAGCTCAGAGTATGTCAGCTGGATCAGAATCAAGGTTCTCCTGTCGACAGACACTGGGCTTGGTTCAGCCTGTTCCTGCAGATCAGGGCTCTGTCAGACAGCTGTCACTCAGCCTGCGGTGGTGGCCTCAGGCCAGGGATGCAGGACAAATGCAATGAGCCCCTGCGTGGTACAGAATCTCTCAGAGGCCAAGAGAAGAGAGTGAATAATTTACATCCAATTTTGTCGCCTTGTGTTCTCTGTGACCAAAGTGGAGGCTCCCTGGGAACATGGCATGTTGTCAACTTCCTTGTCAGCGCGTGCAGAAGTTCCAAATGGCCGGCGCGGAAGTGCTGGCCTGGGCTGATCCTTCACAGCGCTTCCTCTTGCCTGCCGCAGGGTTGCAGAGTCACCTGCGCATCCAGACGCAGGGCGGGCCTGTGGCTGGCACTTCTGCCGCATGTCACCGAGGCGATGGGATCAAACAGAGCAGGACAGCCACTGCAGGACGAGGTGATGCAGGGAGAGATTCAGGAGGAAATTCCCAGGGAGGCTGTCGCTGTGATGGGCCCAGGCCAGGCCTCCAGGACAGTGCTGGTTCAAAGGTCAAAGACCTCAGGACGACTTTTCTCCCACGCATCGCCCACGGTCGGGGGCTGCACCGCTCACTTCTCCACTGCCTCTCTGCTTCTGAAACTTCCCCTTCTCCTCCATCCTCTGCCACAATCACTACAGAACACGATTAACCTTCCTTCCCTCAAGCCCTGAGCTGGTGGTCCAGCCTGGTTTCCCAGCAGGTGTCCAGGAGGTGGTGGCGGCTGCTGTCTCCGTGCTGCCCTGGACTTGTCCCCCAAGGGCCCTCCCGTGGGCTTTCCCCTCTGACCCGGCTCTGAGGTCCCCAGCTCTCCTGCAACACTGACACATGCTCTCACGTATGTGTCCTGGCATCGCGCTGCGGCTCTAAGTTCTTTCTCCTCCATGTTACAAACTGTCCTCTAGTGCTTTGCCTGGTGTATTTTAATTAATGAATTAATTTAATCGAGCACGTCCTTCTGTCTACTGACTTCACCTGCGGTAGGCGTCACCTGTGGTAGGCGTCAATAACGTCTGCCGGCCTGGGCAGTTCTCTGACACTGCGGCTCAGCCTGGTCACTTCTCCGTCCAGCATTCTCCTGCCAGGCAGAAGGAGACAGGTGGACCCTCGTTTTCCTCTGATAAAGGACACTGTTGATAATCCATCCTTCACGGCCCCCTGGCAGGTGCCGAGCACTGGGTTGGGTTGCAATGGTTCTAAAACTCATGTGAACCAATCTGTTCCCCGCCCAGAGCAGCTAGAGAATCGGGATTGGCCAGGTGTACCGCACATGCCAGGTTTACCAGGAAGGCAGCAGGTGTGCACAGCACTTCAAAGACAGCTTTGTGGATTTAGCTAAACGGCTGGAAGCCTGGTATTTGTTCTCTCAGAATTATGTTCCTGTCATTTGCGGCATGTATCAGAGTTGGAGTTTTATTTTTACTTCTGTGGTTTTCTGATGCTGTTTGTGCTCTAGTAGTCTGTACGACCCTCCAGGGAGTGCCTATCCGGCTAGCGGTGTTCCTGCTGCCCGTGAGCGCCGGGCACAGAATAGGTGATCAGTAAATACTGATTGAAAGAACGTCTGTTGTAAACGTCTTCATCAGCAGAAGTATCTTATCACCGTAAATGTTCACACCGACGTTCTCCAGTGTCACATCTGGTGCCTCTGCCACCGGACAGTGGTAAGAAACATTGTCCTGTTTATGAGGCTGTTCAAAGTTTATTTTTGAAATTCGTTTCTTTAAAAAGATGTTGAGATGGTTGCATTTTTCTTTCAGGTTATGAAAGACATTTTTACTTGACAAGGTAAACCTCACAAATCAGAATAATTTTACACTCTTTCTTGCCCTAATCTAGTCTCTTTAAAAGTATTTTTTCCTGATTATAGATGCAATGTTATTTTAGAAATTTGGGAAAAAAGCAAGATTATTTAAATGAAAAATATATTATCTGTAAGTCTACAACTCAAAAATAACCACAGTTGAAATTTTGGCATTTTTCCAACATCTGTGTGTGTGTGTGTGTGTTCTGTGTGTCTGTGTGTGTCCGTGTGTATTTCGTATACTGATTTTGTACTTTCCAATCCCACAATATCGTGGGAATTTTCCCATATGGCTAAATCTTCTTTAATAATATTGTTTTTTAAAAGAAGCAAAATATTCCACCAAATGTGTATACAATTTATTGAACACTCAAGTTTTGAGACATTTAAGTTGCTTCCAATGTTTGAAATTTGGGTTGATGTTGAAATAATTATCTAACTAAAGCCCGTGAGAACCTTTTCCTGTGTCCCGATGAGAGTTGCTTGGTTTCTCCCATTTACTCTGTGTATACGAGGTGTGTTCCTAATACACAAACTAATCAATATTCACCTGTCACTTTTTTTGGTGAACCTTTCAACCGAAGTGCACAAACTTTACGATTGCAGTTTGATGGATGTGTGCAAATGGACACACCCGTGGCACCACCACTCAGACCAGAGGGTGATCTGCTGCTGTCGCCCCAGGAACCTATCTCGTGTCCCTGATGATTGATAACCCCTGGAAGTATCCCCTCAGCCTGCCGCCGCCACCACAGACTGTGTGGCTGCTAGCGTCACATAAGTGGAGTCCTGCTCTTGCGTCTGGCATCTTTCCCTTGAGTATGCCTGCGCGGCTCATCCAGGCTGTTGTGTGTAACGGCAGTTGTTCTTTTTCATTCTTAGGTAGCCGGGTTTGGCAAATTCTGGGGGCAAAAGTGGCTCACCACTGTTTCTGTGCAGCCTCATGAGCTAACAGTGGTTTTTACACTATTAAATGGTTACATTGGTACCTATGTAATAGCCTTGGTTTTGCCCCTGGGTTTACAAAACTTAAATACTGACGATCTGGTCATTTACAGAAGCAGTTTGTTGATCCCTGCCCCATAGCATTCCACAGTGTGAGTGGACTACACCGTATGGCATGACGGTCATTTTGGTGGTCCCAATACTTGACTATCATACGTAGTGCTAACTCGAGCATCCTTACTTGTAGCTGCTGTTGTATGAACACGTATTTATGCTGGTTGGCATCCAGACTGAGCCGCCTACGTTCAGCTTTAGCGGACAACGCCAGTTTTCAAAGTGGTTGTACCAGTTCATACTCATTCCTTATTGCACCACTAGAACCCTCAGAACAGTGTGAATAATAATGGTATTAATGGAGATATTTATCTTGTTCATGATTTTGGTGTGTCACCACCAAATATAAATTTTATGTACTTTTAAAGAAGATACCTTTTATCAGATTAAGGAATTCACATCTTTCCTAGTTTACTGAAAGTTTCATTATAAATGGGTAATGAATTTTTTTGAACAACATAGTTCTCCCACCAGGCCCCTCCATATTCTACTAATGCAGGTAATGATCTTTGTATGATACACCGATCTTTTCATTTCTGAAATAAACCCTGGATTCAATTGCTAATGATTTGTTTAGTGTTGCCTTTATGTTCATAAAATTAACTAGCTTGTCATTCTTTGTGGTAACACCCTTGTCCATTTTTGAATCAAGTTTAAGCCACTTCATAATGAATTATCAAGTTTAGGTATTATCGGTATTATTTCTCCCTTACGTATTTGTAAGAATTAACTGGTGAAGCCATTTGGTTGTAGAGTTTCTTTAGGGAGGATTTTAAATTATAGATTATATTTATTTAATGTATTGAGGAATATTCATATTTTCTATTTCTTCTTGCATCAATTTTGGTATGATGTCTTCTAAAGAATTTTTATATTTTTTCAAATTTATTATTAAGCAATTATTCAGATAATCTTATTTCATTAATATCTATAGATTTTCTAAAGATGTCTCATTTTAAAATGTACTCACCATCAAATTGGTAGTGACTGAACATCACATAAGTGTACATATAAGAATAGCATCTATTGGATGTCGGGTAGGGAGGGAGGGGGAAGGGGGAGGGGCGAGGGGGAGGAGGGGACGGATATATGCATACACAAAGGGTGCAATGCGCACCCTCCGAGAGATGGACACGCTTGGGACTGGCACTTGGGGGGAAGGGGGGGCAAGGGCATCATACGTAACCTAAACAC